>CAUYQG010292809.1:0-16450 GCA_963574415.1 Tarsius wallacei
TGCCTGTAATTCCGGCTACTCGGAAGGCTGAGGCGGAAGGATTGCCGGAGCCCAGCAGGTCGAGGCTGCGGTGGCCGGGAGCGGCCACTGCACTCCAGTCTGGGCGACAGAGTGAGACTCCAACTCAAAAAAAAAAAAAAAAAGACTTGGAAGGCGTTTTACATGTATGTGGTGAAAGCATGAAATGCACTCTAAGAAAAGCCTTGTGTGTGTACGAAGATCTTAGACTGTGATTGTTTGCGTCAGATTATCAGTGTATTTATGAGGCTGATGAGAGAGTCTACAGCAGGTATGATACCTTGGTACCAATCAAGCATAGGTAAATAAAATTCTCAGAGTCAGTTTAAAATGACAAGGACTATAAGCTACTTGTCTTTAAAGCAAGCAAGCAAGACAAATGATAATACTATTGACAAAATTACTTTTGCATGGGTGCAGCAGAAAAAAAGAAGAAAAATCATGAGGTCACTGACAGTCTGTTGGTGATGCATTTCAGTAATGTACAGGGTTTGTGGTTTATAACATCATCAGAGTAGTACAATAGCATTATATCCCCAGAGTTGTGCAGTTATCTCTCCCTTTCTCTTTCTGTTCTTTGCATACAATGGGGGATCTAAGCCTGGATCCATGCCCTACCCAGGACATTTCCTCTTTGTGGCATGTGAGCCATTACCAACGCTAAGATTTACTGCTTTGGGGATGGTTCAGAACAAATGTTCCAAACAGCCGTCTGCCTCGGGCAAGGTAATTTTGGACAAATTCAACAAGACTTCAAAGGAAGCCACCCACTACAATGCCTAGGGAGGATAAAGACCTGATTTAAATGAATGTATTGCAATTAGTGGGTATTTACTTTATATGTTGCCAAGTTCTGATAGCTTTCTCTAACCCTCAGGGAAATAATATATATGTCTGTTTCTGGTGAGCTGAAGAAATGGGATACGTACTTCCTGGAGAGACAGGTGTTGTGAACATACACAGATCTAAAAGGGAGAGAAGATGAAAAGTCCACGAAAGCTGGGGACAAAGAAGAAATGCAATGTTTGCTTTGAGGTGAAAAAAAAAAAAGTGAGTCTAAGTATTGTTCTCTCAGCATTCTCCTCCCTGAAAAAGAGACCCTCAGTTGTCAAAACGTGTTGTCTTTGAAAATAACTTGTATTAACTACAGAAGAAGAGGCGACATTTAATATTGATAAATGCAGAAAAGCCACTTATCAATTAAAGGAGTCGTGGACCACCACGCTGACTAAGGGACATCCTGAAATGCTGCGCTCTTAATCCAATCTTTCAGCACGAAGCATTTCAGCAGTAGAGGAAATTAAGGATTAAACTGTGGTGGGAAGAATGAGAAGGCAAGATTGCTGGATGTCTATCGGCTGAGTGGGCTTTAATCGAATCAAGCCAGAAACAGACCAAAACGGGAATCTAATAGCACAGTGTTTTCATATTCACGCTCTCAGTTTCATTCCAAACCTTACATTTACAAGTGTAAGAATTGTTGCAGGAAAAAAGCAGCATGCTCTCTGAGCAGTTCTCAAAGAAGGAAAGAGTGAGGGGCAAGTCAACCCAAATTTAGTGAGAAGCACTGCGAAAAGACTTTTATTTGGGGTAAAGAGAGGGCGGAAGAAGCCTCATGGCAGACAGTTCCCTAATCTGATTTCTTTTTGCCTCAAGAAGATGTCAAAAAAACGGGAAAGGAAAATAAAGTCTATTCTGTGTTCCTGTTTATTTCAGACAGTACACAACTGAGCATATCAACTCTCAATGGAAAATCTAACCCATGACTCAAAGTTAAAGGCAGGTCTAAAATGAGAAATCTGTTAATCAGCAAGACTACCTTACTCAGATTTTAAAACCCAATCTAACTAGATCATTGCCAACCATCTCTTCCACTGGAAATACAACCTTATGTCTTCATTATTTATATAACTCACCTTTTCCTCAATTTTTAGTTCACAATCATATTTTGATGTTTAGAACTTATCTTAGAGATTAAAAAACACTTTCTAAAACTAACCTCCTTAAAAAAAAGCACTCAAATATCCTTTTGACTATTGCTGTCTGAAACTCATTTTCCAACATTTCTCATTAGATATTCTGTCAACCATCTGAATATCTTACAGCTGTGTATTTTCTCTTTGATGTCCTGCGCATTCCTGGTCTGGAAACTGCACCATTGCCCCCGTGTATCTGGGATTTCTGAGACTGTAGCTATTCGTTAGCCAGTGTTTTTGAGGAAGTAAGAAAAGAGAAAGACACTCGTTTAGGGATGAGGAGTGTGGCTTCTGCTGGCGTGGGACTATTTGTTTTAATCCATCTTCAACCATTTTGACATGCGCTAATGGCTGAAATGTAGGTGTCTTGTAGGTGTGTGGCCCGACGTTCCTCTCCCCAGCTGTTTACCTTAGCGGCGTGTGTGTCTGAAAGTCGTGATCCCACAAAACCTCTGCAGGGTCTCTGAGCATGATGCAGCATGCAGATAACAAAACACAGCCCCCAGGGCTCGCCCTCTAAGCTGCTGCAGGCAGGGCCTGGACAGGGAAGGTTCAAGGGAACAATGTGGAGGGGAGCCGGTGAACTCCGCCCGGCTTCACCTGGATGCCCTGAAACAATGAGGCAACTCCTGTCCAAAAACGGCTCTCCTCGAAAGGATAAATGGAAATTCGTCGGTGACTGTTGTCACGTTCTTATTGCCATGTGACGCTAATTTTTCATTTCCTGGGCCTGCCTTTCCACTCAAATCACATTTTGCTCAGCTTGCTTGTTAGCAAAATAGATCTAGTTGATTGGTGACTTTTAAGTGAGGAAGCTTTCTGATTTTTAAAAACACATTAGCGAAGGAATTTTGTCCCAGATAAGGAAGAGTGAAGTGGCAGTGTAAACATAATGACCTAGGGAAAGCAGCCTTTAACTATACACACACACACACACACACACACACACACACACACAGAGGCAAACAAGAGATTTGAAGTAATCAATTTCTTTAATCTGGTGGTCATACTTTTGTAAGTATGTTTGTGCTTTTACGACTTCTAAAACAACTGCTTCTAACAAAATTTAAATTCTTTATTCTTCTTTTTGTCCTTTTTAGTATTTAAATAATATATAAATATAACATTATTGTAAAATATTTAAACAACACGTCTACCCCTATTCTCTCCCCCGTCCTCAGGTCCGTAGACAGTCATGCACACTCTCTCCCAGTACAGAGGCAAGTGACTGCTACGAGAAGTTTGCTCTGTATCTCTTTGAATTCTCTTTTGCACATTTGCATGCAACTTTATACTTGGTGGCTTTATATATAAATATACATTAATATAATATTCCTGCATTTTTGCAATTTTCTTTTTTTTTTTTTTACTTTAAAATATGTCTTGGAGATTTTTTCAAGTCAGTAGATATTTGATTCTCATATATATATATATATATATATATATATATTTTTTTTTTTTTTTTTTTTTTTGAGTCGGAGTCACTCTGTCGCCCAGGCTAGAGTGCAATGGCATGCTCACAGCCACCACAGCCTGGACCTGCTGGGCTCAGGCAATCCTTCCACCTCAGCCTTCCAAGTAGCTGGAACTACAAGCACATGCTACCATGCCCGGCTAATTTTTTTTTTTTTTTTACTATAGAGAAGAGGTCTCACCATGTTGCCCAGGCTGGTCTCGAATCCCTGGACTCAGGCAATCCTCTCACCTCAGCCTCCCAAAGTGCTGAGATTACAGGCTGAGATTACGCCTGACCTGATTCTCATACTTTTAAAATGGTGCATAGTATTCCTTAAGTGGAGCTAGCATAATTTATTTACTCATTCCTCTATTAATAGACATTTTTCTTTCTTTCCTTTTTTTTGGAGTCTCACTCTATTGTCCAGGTTGGAGTGTAGTGGCCCCATCATGGCTGCTGCAGCCTCAACTTTCTGGGCTCAGGTTATCCTTCCACTATAACCTCTCAAGTAGTTGGGACTACATGTGTGTGCCACCATGCCTGGCTAATTTATTCATTTGTTTATTTTATTGTTGAGACAAAGTCTCACTGTGCTGCCTAGGCTGGTCTGAAACTCCTGGGTTCAGGTAATTCTTTTGTCTTGGCCTCCCAAAGTTCCAGGATTACAGATGTTAACCATTGTGCCTGGCTGTATCTTTTTTTTTTTTTAATTACTGTTAAACTTTGAACTCCCCACCCACCCCCCCACAGGTGTGAATGTATTTTAAGCAGAAGTTTCTAACAAGTAGAATTATTGGGTCACGTATGTCAATTTTGCTATCCTTTTCCAATGAAACTTGTCTTTTTTTTTTTGAGTTGGAGTCTCACTCTGTCACCCAGACTGGAGTGCAGTGGCCGCTCCCGGCCACCGCAGCCTCGACCTGCTGGGCTCCGGCGATCCTTCCGCCTCAGCCTTCCAATTAGCTGGAACTACAGGTGTGCGCTACCATGCCCGGCTAATTTTTTGATTTATTGTAGAGATGAGGTCTCGCCAAATTGCCCAGGCGGGTCTTGAACCTGCGGGCTCAGGAAATCCACTCACCCCAGCCTCCCAAAGGCGCAGGATTACAGGCTGAGCCACCGAGCCCGGCCTGAAACTTGTCTTTTAATTGACAAATTAATTACTAACATAAATTGCATCCCTACTATGTGCATGGGGGCAAGACATAAACACATATGTCTTTGTAGGGAATATGATAGGTTTCCCTTTGGGACCTGCAACTTTTCAGACAAGAATCACTTTTAAACTAACCTTGCTTTCTTTGGTCAGAAGACCATCCTCTAAAGTAATTAAAGGTGTAGGCCTTTGCTGAAAAGCTGACTGGAGCTTATTTATTTATTTATTTGCATCAGGGCCTCCCTGGAACTTATTTATTTATTTGAGTCAGGGTCTCACTCTGTCATCCCAGCTGGAATGCAGTGGCACAATCACTGCTTATCGCAGCCTCAACCTCCCTGGCTCAGGGTATCCTTCTTCCTCAGCATCCTAAGTAGCTGGGACTATAGGAGTGCCACCATGTCTGGCTAATTTTTTGTAGAGATGAAGTCTTGCTATGTTGCCCACGCTGGTCTTCAATCTTGGGCTCCAGCAGTCCTCCCACCTCAGCCTTCCAAAATGCTGAGATTATAGGCATGAGCCACCATGCCAGGCCCTGAGGCTACTTTATTATAATACAAAAGTTTTCAATTTAGGACTTTGTGTTTATATTGGCACTGAAAGTTTGCGACTGGCTTTTGAGTATGTGCTTTAAAAGTTTGAGGACTGGGCAACTCCTTTGAGTCCCCTCCCACTGTGGGAGCTTTTCTGTCCTCTCAATAAATCCTGCTTAAAAAAAAAAAGTCTGAGGACTGTTTTTGCCTGGAGAGTCCTAGCCACTGAACACCTAGCCATCCTTGATATGCCTTGTGGCCTAAGCCCTATAGTGTCTGATAAACCACCTCAAGTTAGAGGGCTGGCTCTGACTACAATGCCCAGTGGACTCGGTGGTGTGGGTAGCAGGCATGAGTCTGATGGCTTTTCTCTAGCACAGTCTGATGTGATGGAACACCAACTCCAGGCAGAGAAACTTGCCTGTGGCTTGTGAGGGGTAGAACAGGTACTTAAATTTGGGTAGCCTGACACAAAGTCTGAACATTTAACCATAGATTCTCTCACAACTATTTGTGGAAAATTGAATTTCTATCAACACAGAAAGAGTTCAGAGGAGTGAATGTTTGCTGTGGGCTAAGAGTACCCTGTAAGGCTTTCAGGAAGGAGCTGGGACTTGAAAAGTCTAGGTTTAAGTTATGAGGAGGAAGATGAAAGGAAACTCAGAAAGAAAAGCAAAAAACAAAAGATTAATAACAACTATAATAATAGCAGTCAGTTGACATTACTGATCATTTTACTATAGACTGGCACTCTGCTAAGTGCTGTTCAGCAGTGGTCCCCAACCTTTTTGGCATCAGGGACTGGTTTCATAGAAGACAATTTTTCCATGGACTGGGGGACAGGGGAATGAATAGTTTTGGAATGATTCAAGCACATAACATTTATTGTGTACTTTATTTCTATTATTATTACATTGTAATATATAATGAAATAAGTATAGAACTCACCATAAAAAAAGATGCAGACAGAAGTGGTAAGTAAAATAATGGGCTAACTATGCATAGACTAAAATAGGCATCAGATTCTGACTTAAAGCCTGCCGCCAGATGCAGCTGTACAATTGAAGTACATCAACTTACTTGCCACTCACTGATAGGGTTTGATATGTCTGCAAGCAATTGATTTATTATGGGCTCTGTGCAGTCAAACCTCACTGCTAATGTTAATCTGTATTTGCAGCTGCTCCCCAACACTAGCATCACCGTCTGAGCTCCACCTCAGATAATCAGGCATGAGGAGTGAGCAACATAGATCCCTCACATGCACAGTTCACAATAAGGTTTGTACTCCAATGAGAATCTAATGTTGCCACTGATCTGACAGGAGGTGGAGCTCAGGCTATAATGCCAGTGATGGGCAGTAGCTGTAAATACAGATAAAGTATTGCTTGCTAACCAGCGCACTCACCTCCTGCAGTGTGGCCTGGCTCCTAGCAAGACCAGTTCATGGCCCAGGGGTTGGGGACCCCAGTTCTACAGGAAACATTTTATTAAATCCTTAATAAATTCTGAGATAATATCATTCTCCCTTTACAGATAAGGAAATGGGATTTAAATATATTAAGTAAGCTGTTCAAGGCCATAGTACCCATAAAGATGTATAGCACAGTGAGTGGAGGATTGAAGGGCAAGGAACACATGGGTGGGAGGAGACATTGTGGGAAGGGTAAAGAAACACACCAGACCGGAAGTGGAGAGTCTTGGAGGTGGAGCTTGACCATGCCAGTAAGCAATGGGGAACCCTGAAAATTTTTGAGCACTGGAGTAACATTATGACTGTATCTATAATAAAGTTCTTTTACTTTTAACTTTAAGCTTTTATTTGTATCTTTTACCTCTAAGCTCTCCCCACCTGTCTAAGGAGAGATGAGGACCCTGTATCACTCCAGATTTGTAGATAAGTGCCACGATGGCAGGCAGTGATTACAAAGGAAGAGCTGACAGGGCATGGTGGCTCAAGCCTGTAATCCTAGCACTTTGGGAGGCCAAGGCAAGAGGACTACCTGAGACCAGAGGTCGAAACCAGCCTGGGCAACTTGGTGAGACTTCATCTCTACAATAAATCAAAAAAATTAACCATGCATGGTGGCACGTGCCTGTAGTTCCAGCTACTCGGAAGGATGAAAGTGGAAGGACTGCCTGAGCCCAGCAAGTCAAGGCTGCAATGGCTGTGAGTATGCCACTGCACTCCAGCCTGGGTGACAAGAGTGAGACTCCAACCAAAAAAAAAAATTTGCGAAGGAAGAGCTGAAGATAAGAAAGCCTAAACAGTGTGGCCTTTCCCCTTCCACCCTTCCTTGGGGCCCCTAAGCTGAACCCTAAAATGGTCTAATGTATCTTAACACAGGTTGGAAATAGCAGTCCTCTAGTGAAAAGGGCTGAGTCCTGAAACCAGAAGGACCTGGATTCAAATCCTGACTTTGACACTTTCTAGCTTGAGCATATTCCTGAATGTGCAGCCATGAGCCTGTAAGATACTGGTGGGGAAGGACTGTGCCCTGCTCACACTATGAACAATGCCTGGCTCAAGAGCTCCACAAGAACTTTCTGAGTAACAAGAAAATGGAGCTCTGTGAGACTTTATCTTTTCATCTGTAGAATGAGTACCATCACACCTACCTTACAAAGTCTTGCCTCCCACAGACCAAGGAAGTGCAAGTAATCTAGGCCCTCCATGGAGAAGGAGGGCTATGCTTCTGCTGCCATAGTGTCCTGCTGTCCCATGTTGGGTGTAGGTGGGGGGAAATTATTCCTTGTTTGTTGTTGTTGTTGTTGTTGTTTTTGAGTTGGAGTCTCACTCTGTCGCCCAGGCTGGAGTGCAGTGGCCGCTCCCGGCCACCGCAGCCTCCACCTGCTGGGCTCCGGCGATCCTTCCGCCTCAGCCTTCCAAGTTGCTGGAACTACAGGCACGCGCTACCACGCCCGGCTAATTTTTTTTTTTGATTTATTGTAGAGATGAGGTCTTGCTTGCCCAGGCGGGTCTCGAACCCGCAGGCTCAGGCAATCCACTCACCTCAGCCTCCCAAGGCGCAGGATTACAGGCTGAGCCACCAAGCCCGGCTGTTTGTTGTTTTTAAGAGTATGGTTTTTTTTTTTCTGATTGGTTAAGTAATACATATTCACTTTATAAAGAATTAGGAAAAAATCAGACAAGTTCAGAATTAGAATATAAGAATGTGACTATAATAGATATTCATGTTCATGTTTTGAACAATTTTCTTCCAGTTTTTAATTTTTTTCACTACATGTTTTGTATGTAGTAATTGTGATCACACTGAATATGAAACTAACCTGTTTTTTTCAAGTACCATTTTATTATGAGAATTTTCCAAGACCTTAAATAGTATTTCAAAATAGGATTTTTAATGTCCGTATAAAATTCCACTATATGAATTTCCTTTACATTATTAAAACTTTTTATTGAGCAGTTTTCCAGTATTAGAATGAACATGGCAATAAACCACCTCTCTAGTGGGTGCCCTGAGGTTGGTTCTAGGCTGACTGTGTTAGAATTACCTGGGCAGCTTTTAAATCAGAGATTTCTGCCTTCCATCTTGGAGCTCCTGAACAGTAGGCTTAAGTGTGAAGGCTTTTAAGGAAAAAAAAAAAAAAAAAGGACCCTGCAGGACATCTTGTTGTGGATCAGGAACTGCTGATCTTGAATTTCCAGAGGACTGACCTTATTCATAGCTGAAATCCCCTGCCATCTACAGTGCCTGGCACACAGTGAGCACACTCTAAATACATGTTGAGTGAATTGGTAAGTCTTATATTCTACATTTTATTCTGGTTCTTATTTCCTTAGCACAGAGTCTTTTTTTTTTTCAAGTAGGAGTCTCACTCTATCACCCAAGCTGGAGGGCAGTGGCATGTTCCCGGCCACTGTCGCCTCGACCTCCTGGGCTCAGCTGATCCTTCCACCTCAGCCTTCCAAGTAGTTGGAACTACAGGCATATGCCACCATGACCGGCCAATTTTTTGATTTATTATAGAGATGAGGTCTCACCAAGTTGCCCAGGCTGGTCTCAAACCCTTGGGCTCAGGCAATCCTCTCACTTCGGCCTCCCAAAGTGCTGGGATTATAGGCGTGAGCCACTGTCTGGCTTAGCACAGAGTCTTAAAGGGAAATTATTGTGTCAAAACTTTAATTTAAAAAAATCTTGATTTACTTTTTAATAGTACTTTTAAATCAATATATATTTCTTTTTCTTTAAAAATAAATACATATTTTTCTTATTATAAGAATAATACAAATTCATAATATAAACATTTCAAAATGTAGATAAGTAAAAAGAAAACAATTCCCACAATTCTATCCTGAGATACATACAAATACATATATGTATGTATATATAAGTTTTATATGTATCCCAAGTATATATAACATATACCTTTTCACCTAGTTCTTTCCTTATATGTATATATGTGAATATACATGAAAAATGCATAGTAGATTCATCCTACAGTAAACAGTGTTTTGTCATCTGCTTTTTTTCTCTCTCTCCTTGTAAGTCCTACAACCACTATTTTAAAGCCTGGCTTGGCAGTTTTTGCAATAATTTTCTAGTCTGTTAGTAACGAATTCCTAGTCTGTTAAATATAGGTTCAGCAGGGATCTATTTTCATGGCTGAAGTTAAATATTTCCAAACAATTAGCAAACACAACTCAAAAATATTTGGTTATATATTTTGTTTGGCATGGTGCAGACTACAAGTTTTCATAAAGAACCTGGTAAAATATCTTGTTGAGGCCAGGCATAGTGGTTAATGCCTGCAATCCCAGCACTTTGGGGGGTCGAGGCGAGAGAATAGCCTGAGCCCAGGGGTTTGAGACCAGCCTGGGCAACTCGGCAGGACTTTATCTCGTCAGTAAATCAAAAAATTAGCCAGTCGTGGTCGCTTGTGCCTGTGGTTCCAGCTATTTGGAAGGCTGAGGTAGAAGGATCACCTGAGCCCAGCGGTGGAGGCTGTGGTGGCTGTGAGTGTGCCACTGCACTCCAGTGTGGGTGACAGAGTGAGACTGACTCAAAAAAAAAAAAAAAAAAGAAAGAAAAAAATCTTTTTGAGGACCAACATGGACGTACCAGATGAGTAAAGCCATTTAAATAAACTGATTACCATCTATTACCTTAACACCAAACAAGTGACATTTCAATGTAAAAAATGTACATACATTTACTTTTATAAAAACTAAAATCCACTTTCAGATGAGGTATGGAGCCCCTCTGTTGCTCTAGAATTGCAGAATGGCCTGGAGCATTTGCAGCGGATGAGTTCAAGATAAAAAGGATAAAGTTAAGGCTAAGTTTGCTTATTTTGTTCCAGACTGATGAAAACGTTGTCCGTAGCCAGCACCAGTCCTTCAGCACCACTACACGATCGCGTGGTTTGCTTTTCCGTCATTATATTTTTGTCCACTTGTCTGTGGATTCCTAGAAGGGAGAAGCCATGTCGAATTTATCTTTGAAGCCTTGTGCTTGGAACTGTGCAGGTGGAAGAAATGGAATCATGGCCAAGTGACCCACAAAGTGTCAGATTCTGATGAGAAGGCACCACACTTCTGAACTACTTTCTTGGCACTTTATCATTCATCTTTCCCCAAGTAGCTCTTTAAGTTGGCATCCACTATTGGAGCAAAATATTTAGGTCATAAAGTTGGGGAACAGGCCATTTTTTTCCCCTCTTTTAATTTTTTTTTTTTATTTTAAAGGTGCGGGGTACAATTCGGGGTTAGGTTTGCAAATGTTCATTATGCAGGTACCCTTGTTGATGAGGTATGTCCCCCCGCCCCCCGGCAGATTGGGAACGGGCAATTTTTATGTAGTACAACCTTGGTTTTCAAGCTCAGGCTGGACTGGAGAAAGAAGCTTAACATATATTATCTTTACAGCGACCCAGACCATAAAGAAAGCATAGATACAGGACTGCTGTGACACAGGTCAAGTTGAAACTACTTTGCAAATGTGGTCCCTAGTTTAATGACTCCTTGCTATTATGTTTGTGTTTCTTCTGCCAGAGGCTTCATTCTCTTCTCTACCAGCTGAACTCCCTCCTCCTTCAAAGCTCAGCTCCAATGCCCCTTCCACTGTGGAGTCTTTTCCTCCTTCCCCTTCAGTGCCTCCAAGCTGGGCAGATACAGTCATTCCCATCTTTGTGCTCCAGTAATGTTCGTTCACGCCTGTGTTTAACATCATTTTGCTCTTCCGTTAAGTGTCTAAGGGTCTCTCTTTGCCCCAAAGGTGAAGTTTCTTGAGGGCCGGGGAGGGTTGTTATCTTCGTCTTCAATATTCGGTACAATATATTATCTGAGGTAGGGGCTCATAATCTTTGACATTTTCAGGGCCTTTTCATTCAGCATCATCTGCTGTGAATATACTGAAGTCTTTTTTTGTTCTCAGTGGCTGCCACGCTGACTCCATGAAGATACTCTGCAAACCCAGGGTGTCTCTTGGGAATGGGCTCTATTGGCTGGGTGGCTTCTCTGGTGTCTTCGGCCATTGTGAAGCACCATGAGAAGGCGCTTTGGGCGGGGTGAGTTGGGACTCTTGAGGCACATGCAGTCCTCAGACTCTCTCTCTCTGCACATACTTGCGAGCAGAGTGGCTTGCTTCTCACCCCACTGGTCTTCCAAACCCAAATGTGTTTAATCACCTACAAGTACCACTCATTACGCTGCCCCTAAAAACAATAATTAGTTACCGCATTTCAATGGGAAGTGATCCATGGTACCATTGTTTCTTCTGCATAGTGACTCTCCCACTGCTGGTATTGTGACAGGCTGAATAAAAAGGCCAGTAATATGTGGGTTTCTGTTTTTTGTTTTTTTACCTTGAGGAAACAAAGACTCCCCTGATGTAATGAGATACTAGGAATCTCCAAAGAGCCAAACAGAACAATAGATTCTTTTTTAATATATTATTATTAGGAAGCCACCAAGAAGGAATTATTCAGCAGTAACATATGGGAGACTGGTTATTGTTAGAACTCCTCACTGGGGGGAAAAACCAAGTTGTTCAAAGCAACCTGTGAGGGGTGGGTGACCAGAAATGCATATAAATTGTTAGAGCTGCCACTGTCTCCTGAAGGCAGACATTAACAAGCAACACAAGTGCAGGAGCTAAATGGTTATGAAGATAGAAATAATAGACACTGGAGACACCAGTAAGAGGAGAGGTAGGGAAGGGGGTTAGGATTCAGAAACTACTTATGGGGCACAATGTTTACTATCTGGGGAATGGGCCACCTGAGACCCAATCAATCCCCATCACTACAAAATATGTCCATACAAAGAACAAGCATGTGCATCCCCTGAATCTAAAATATAAATAAATAAAAAAAGAATCTCCCAACACACATTTTCAACAAAGCTCTCTAGTATTGACCTAAAGCTTTGAAAAGGGGCAAACCTTTTATTTAAAAAATGTTCAGCCCAATGTTGCCTTGTGCAGCATGACTTTTGGAGTCCCTACTAAAAAGCCCTGTCCTCGAATTTCCCAGGGATTTCTCCATCTTGGTCAGGAGATTTGAAGTATGTCATGACCAAGATTCTAATTCACTGACTTGAGGAGTTGGCTCTTCCCCATAAAAGGTCCTCTCTGTGCTCTAGGAGGGGAAAAAGTCTCACGTAACAGTGCATAACTGCCACAGAATGCCCAGGGCGACTAAACTGACTCCTCACTGTGTGATTGGCCTGGTGCTTAGGAGCACCATGGGAAAAAATCTGAACGTGCTTGGCAGTTGGGATTCAGACCTTGACCATTGTAACCGATGAACTGGGTTGTGGCACAGCTGACAAGTAAGGAGTTTGGTGCTGTAGACTAGACTCAGTTGCAGGAATTGTATACTAGAAAGATGTGGAGTCTTTCTTTCTTTCTTTCTTTCTTTCTTTCTTTCTTTCTTTCTTTCTTTCTTTCTTTCTTTCCTTCCTTCCTTCCTTCCTTCCTTTCTTTTCTTTCTCTCTTTGCTTTCTCCCTCCCTCCTTCCCTTCCTCCCTCCCACTCTTTCTTTCCTCTTTCTCTCTTTCCCCCATCCCACCCTCCCTCACTTCTTTTTTTCTTTTTCTTTCTATCCTGTTGGAGTCTCACTCTGTTGCCCAGGCTGTAGTACAGTGGCATGATCACAGCCCGCTGTAGCCTCAATCTCCTGGGCTCAGGCAATCCTTATGCCTCAGCCTCCTGAGAAGCTGGGACTACAGTTTTGTGCCACTAAGCCCAGCTAATTTTTTTTCTTTTTGTAGAGGCAAAGTCTGGCTATGTTGCCTAGTCTGGTCTTAAACTCTTGAGCTCAAGCAATCCTCCTGCCTTGGCCTCCCAAAGTGCTGGGATTATAGGCATAAGTCACTGTGCCCAGCCAAGATGTGATGTGTCTAATGACAGGCACCTGAACCCACCTGTACCCTAAGGGCCCCTCTGAGAGGGCTGTGTGTCTTGTGAATGAGAGGGTTATGAGGTAAACCTGAAAAAAAAAAGCATTTGGGGTCCCAGCCATTTCAGGGCTGGGCGCTAAGAAGGAAAAATGTGTTTCTCCACTTGATGGAGAGGGTGTTAGGGCTGGAGACTGGGAGGCAGATGATAAGGAAATCCAGGCAGTGATAAGAACAGATACAGTTGGCTCCGATGGACAGGATTGGGACTGTGAGTTTGTATTGAGCATCACATTATTAGACTATGCTCTGAGTTCTGTGGGGATTTTTCAGAATCAAAAGAGAAGGTTAGGAATTTTAAAGAGGGTCTAACCTATGTGAAAGGATGGGACATAATGACCAACACTACAAGACAGTGCATTTTTATTTTTTAATTT
Source organism: Tarsius wallacei (assembly GCA_963574415.1). Taxonomy (NCBI): domain Eukaryota; kingdom Metazoa; phylum Chordata; class Mammalia; order Primates; family Tarsiidae; genus Tarsius; species Tarsius wallacei. The sequence goes on from CAUYQG010292809.1 coordinate 13,939, forward strand.
TAATTTTAATTTTTTATTTTTGAGTTGAAGTCTCACTCTGTCACCCAGGCTGAAGTGTAGTGACACGCTCATGGTCACCCCAGCATCAACCGGCTGGGCTCTAACAATCCTTCTGCCTCAACCTTCCAAGTAGCTGGAACTACAGGTGCATGCTACCACGCCCAGCTAATTTTTAATTTTATTGTAGAGAAGAGGTATTGCTAAGTTGCCCGGGCTGGTCTCGAACCTGTGGGCTCAGCCAATTCACTTGTCTTGGCCTCCCAGAGTGTGCTGGGATTACAGGCTGAGCCATCGAGCCCAGCCATGCATTTTTAAATAGTACCAATAATAAGAGCACTAGTAATTCAGAGGAAGAAGGGATTTCTGAGAAGTTAGTTAGTAAGAGCTTAAAGGTGCTTTAATTGAAGAGCCTTAAAAGAGAGATCAAGTTTAAGTGGTTGGAGAGAGAAACACTGGGGACAAGAAGACTTCCTGAGAGCTAAAGTGTACCTCGATTCTGTCAGCTGTGTGGGGTAACTTTGATGCACCACTTATTATAACCATTGTGCTTCCTTTGGGTTTTCTCCAGTGTTCTAGAAGTTATGAGTGACTATCTGGAGAGAGTAATACAGAAACCCATGTCCCCATTCCAGCTGCCTCAGTACCATGTTCCTCCAAGACGGCCACCCCTGAGGAAAATCATCACGGACCTCACAGACGAGAGAAAACCAAAAGGCCGTCGGCAACAAATTGAAGACTGAAATTGAAAGGCAAGTCTTCGGATTTGGAGTAAAAGCTGTATCTAGTGTGAAGTCCTATCCTTGAAGGGAATGAACTTTCTGAGGTAAGAAGGTGCCAGTTAGGAAATAAATTTTTGTCAGTGTGGCTATTTGCATTATATCACTCGCATATGTGCACATTTTACTACCTGAAATGAATACCTTTACCTTCATCCACTTTTGGCTCTAAGTATATGGGGTTGTGGTAAAGCAGAAGATGCAGAATAATGACAAGATCAAGAGCATTTTCATACAGGTACTTATCCCTATACTGGAAGATGAAAAACCAACATAACATGCGCTGAAGAATTAACATTCTAGGCAGGAGAATTCTATTACTCTGCTCAACCTAGGAGAGAAGAGTTTATTAAGCAGTGACAATAATTGTCTCCCAATGCTGTCTTAGCCCTTTGGCCAAGTACAGTGGGTACCAAGTAAATCGGTGAAAAGTGAGTGATCGGGTATATGGCTTGACAGATACTCCGTTTCTAGGCAGCCTGCAAGGGTGACCACACGGCCCTGCACTCAAATTATCCAAGCCAGCTCTTCAAGCAACATGAATTCACGGATTCTTCACCAATCTTTCAGTTCCCTTAAAGTAGCAGGTGGAGACAGGTTTGCTGTCTATTACCAACCTCTGGCTTCCAACAGCACTCCCTTCTTGACTATGCTTCTGAATCTGGTGTTTTAGCAAACATATATCAGAGATGTTGTTGAAAGAGTATTTTTGGGTTATGGCTCCATATTTGGTCCCAGACCTCATATTTGAAAAGATAAGTGATTCTATTATGTTATCTATTCAACAAAAATCCCGTTACCACCATCCCAGCTTTATCACTCTCCATTAAAGATAAGTCACTAAAGGCTTCTGGAGTTTTCAGTTTAAAAAGAAGAACAAAACCGTGGACTTTGCAGCAAATTGGATGCAGTTGGAGACCATCATACTTAGTGATCTATCACAGATACAAATAACTGAATATCGCATGTTCTCATGAGTGCGACTTGACCATTAATCATATTCGCACAAGGGAGAGATCGGCAGCCACCGGACACTGCCGTTGGGGTGGGGAGTCATGTAACTACACAGAGGGTACCTGGTTCCAAACCAGGGGAAGTGAGGGCCAGTTGGAGGCTCAAATTTCACCTACATGCAACCTACGTGTGTAGTTAATCCTTACTTTTACCCTACATCTCTATAATAAAAAAAATATATATATATATACTCATCTATGTTCTCAAAAAATAGATACGCCAATTTTATTTTATTTTATTTTATTTTATTTTTTATTTTTTTTTTAGTTGGAGTCTCACTCTGTCGCCCAGACTGGAGTGCAGTGGCCGCTCCCGGCCACCGCAGCCTCGACCTGCTGGGCTCTGGCGATCCTTCTGCCTCAGCCTTCCATGTAGCTGGAACTACAGGCGTGCGCCACCACGCCCGGCTAATTTTTTGATTTATTGTAGAGGTGAGGTCTTGCTTGCCCAGGCGGGTCTCGAACCCGCGGGCTCAGGCAATTCACTCACCTCAGCCTCCCAAAGGCGCGGGATTACAGGCTGAGCCACCGAGCCTGGCTAGATACGCCAATTTTAAACCTCAAGTTATTTTAATTAATTTTCTACTTTTCTTTTTATTTTATTTTTTAATACTGTCTACAGGAACCTCATGACTGCATTCTCCTGAAAGATGTCCTGGGATTCACTCAGCCTGAAAGAGTGGCTTCCTATGAGGTCAAGGCTTTCAGAGGTAAGTGTGGCCT
>CAUYQG010292814.1:0-28624 GCA_963574415.1 Tarsius wallacei
CCAGCCGGTCCCGGCTGCAGGGCCCGGAAGCGGCCACTGCACCCCCGTGTGGGGGATGGTGGTCCACTCCCACTCAAAAAAAAAAAAAAAAAAAGGGAAATTAAATATACTCTCCCCGGATTGCAACAAGACCAACAGAACCCTTGAGTTAGAAGAGATATGAATTCATTTTTCTGATCTTGGAGCACTCCCACATGTGTGAAAAACTAGCATGTCTCAGTGACTGAAATGCTGGGTGAGAGATTGCAATGGCAGATTCAGAAAGCTCTAGAGACTTAAAAGTTAATGTCTTTATTTCAATTTTTATATGTGTGATACACACACAAGGGGGGATCCCCAAAAACCCAAAATTATTTTTTGGAGGGTGGGCCCCTTATAGTACAGGTTCCCCCCATGAGATGAGTGTTCTAGGTACCCACCAGCATCAGTGTATCCATCTGGTAATGTAAGAGGTTGTATTCGGCTTCAGTGAATTTTTTTTTTTTTTTTTTTTTTTTTTTAGGATTCTTTCAACATGTTTGCCCATTTCATGATGGGGGCTTTATGAACACCCCTGCCCACACCACACTGAAAGTTCAGCAGTTTTTGACAAAAAATGGCATGATCCCAGTACCCCTTCCTCCCTATTCACCCAGTCTCACCATGTGCAACTTTTTTTTTTTTCCAGATGAAAAAAGTCCTCAGAGGGAAACGTTCTGTGGAAGAGGTGAAACAAAAAACGGCAGAAGCACTAAAAGGCATCAACATTCATGAATTCAGAAACTGTTTAGGCAGTGGAAAAAACATCTCAATAGGTGTATTGCATCAAATAGAAAGGACTTTCGAGATGTCTGAAGTTTAAGCATGTAAGAATACACAATTTTTATAAATAAATTCTGAGGGTTTTGGGGTCCCTCCCTCGTGTGTGTGTGTGTGTGTGTGTGTGTGTGTGTGTGTGTGTGTGTGGAGAGAGAGAGAGAGAGAGAGAGAGAGAGAGAGAGAGAAAGTCCTGTCATGCACAGCACAGTAACGTTTTGGTTAATGATGAACCACATATACAGAGGTGGTCCCATGAGATTATAAATATATTTTTACTGTATTTTTCTGTTTAGATGTATTCTGTTTAGATACACAGATACCATCATGCTACAATTGCCTACAGCACTCAGCACAGTCACATGCTGTCCAGATTTACAGCCTGGGGGCAATAAGCCATACTGTATAGCCTAGGTGTATAGTAGATTAGACCACCTAGGTTTGAGTAACTCCACTCTATGATGTTTGCATGACAGACCCACTTAATGATGTAGTTTTCAGTATGTATCCCGGTCATTAAGCAACGCATGACTGTATGTATATGTGTGTGTGTACACACACAAAGATGTATATGCATATTCACATGTATAGACACATGCATACATATATGTATCATATACACGTTTGTGTATACAGCTGGCTTTGTATCTGCAGGTTCTGTTTTCACGGATTCAACAGCTACAGATTGAAAATATTCAAAGAAAAAATAATACAACAATAAAAAATAATACAAATTTTCAAACTCCGATACAGCATAACAACTATCTATATTATATTAGGTATAATAAGTAATCTAGAAATGATTTAAAGTATACAGGAGGATGCGCATAGATTATATACAGCTCCCATTCTAGCATCCTGCCAGGGCTGGTTTCAGAGTCATAGGACCTACAGGACCGCCTGCTGATAAAGACCCTGTGTGCTAGGTTTAATGCCTTGCAGGCAGCCTTTTGAAATCCATAGCCACATTTTAGAGGTGTGAATCCCACTTTTAATTCTGTACTGAGCCCCACAAATTATATAGCTGACCCTGCATCTTATCAGACCAGAGGACTGGTCGAGATCACTAAGGGAAGTATTCCCCACTTCCCTCTTATTTAAGCACCTTTGCCACCTATTTACCAGAGAGTGATGACAAGAACTCTATAGAAGTACCAACAGGGAGACCATCATTTTCTTTTTACATGTTTACAGGAGCCGTAAAAGGAAAACAAGCACTCTTGCATTGCAGCCTGGGTCTCCAAAATGCTAACAACTCTTTATTATCTACATTTTTAAAAGGAACAGGAGTGTGAATAATTCAGAAGAGCTGATGAAAATCCCCAGCCATGGAAGGTTGCAGGTGGCTTTTTTCCCGCAGATTCCCCTTAACAGTGAACAAGTAATAACTGATAATCCAGAAGCCGTCCACTCTGAGCTGCTGGAAAGCGAACTCTAGATCACTCAGAAAAGCTACTGCAGGATGAAAAGCTGGGATGTGCCTACAAGCTTACCTACCCCACCCCATCATTACCCATCAAGTATTAGCGACACACTCTAACCTCTAGGGAGTTTTCCTCTAAGGATGAACTCTGTGGAGTAGTTCTCAAAAAGCATACAAATAATGCAGAGAGAATTTTCTACATAATATCTGAGAGGATCTGAGAACTCCCGGAATCTACCTATGGATCCCAGATAAGAACCCCTGACTTAGGGAAGTGCATGGCAAGGGTTTGGCCCCACCCTACCCTATGCTTGCACACTAAGTGTGAAGGGGCAAACCTGGGTCAATCACAGTGGCTTCACCTGAAACAATTAGGCCAAGAAATTGGGCCCCAGTGAACAGGGCCCAGAAACCATAGGGAGAACTGTGTGAGGCCAAAAAATTCCCGCTTCTGGTTGTCCTTAGCTCACTCCAATCCCTACGAACTTTTCTGTAGTTTGAGGCTCCCTTTCTTCTCAAGGAAATGGGAATTGGGATGGGATTTGAGGAAATATGACCAAGAAGACCTGACAACTTTACGCCTTAAGCTAAGAAGCTAGAATCATGGTTGCTATCATTATCCCCATTTTACATGCGAGAAAACCAAGGCCCAGCCAAGTCCAATCATCTGCTCAAGGTTACACAGCCAGTAAGTGCAGTAAATTGCCTTGTGTTCTGTTTCCCAGCAGTGCACCTCCCTGTCTATATAGATTGGATTAGAACCCAGACTGACTGGCTCTGGAGTCTGAGTTCTTCCTCAATAGCATTGACCATTAGTGTACAATATACTGTCTCCCCAAAGGGGCTCTACCAGGTCACCAGGCAAGGAAAATTTCCTAGGATAGGAGTCTAGGTGTGAGGATGCTAAATACATCACTTGAGGGCCTTGGGGTGGGGGAGTGGGACAAAGAAAGGAACAGGGTAGTGATTATTGGTCAACGTTTCGATTCTGGTCACTTTCTGACCCACCTAGCAAGAAACAGTCACATGTACACACACCCAGGTACAAAACAGAGAATTCCCTTTAGTCGGCTAGTTAGAACTTGTTTCACACAAAGGAAAATCAAAGAAAAAGGTCTCATAGGCAGCTTGACACCATATCACGGGATACTGGTTTTCAGCAGATTAAAAATCCAGGTTAAGCCTGAAGAATCCTGACTCATGGTAATCTCTGGCAAAATTCTCCAGGTCCTTCATGGTAATCTCTGGCAAAATTCTCCAGGTCCTTGTGCTGCCCCCAAGTCAGGGGGGAGGGTCACATATGCCCCAGAGAGGGGCTCCCTGTGAAGAACAAACAGCTAAGACATGGTTTCTGCCTTGCTCCACTCTGTCTAAGATTTGCAAGTTATACGTTAAAAAAACAAAAACAAAAACAAAAAACCCCTCAAATCTCTATTCACTTGCACCAGAAGGGGGCACTGTTACCTCTAAAACTCATCATAGGCCACAGATCCTGAGCTAGGTTACCTATAACACAAAGCCTATAACACAAAGTACCTGACCAGGCACTGGCTGCCACAGATACCCAGGCTCTCTCTCAGACTCCAGACTTCCCCACCTCCCATCCCTGAGGACTTTATTTCCCAAATAATAAAAAAAAAGACTCCTCTCAGCTTTCTTCTCAATCACTGCTATTTTTACATCCTCTACTGTTCTACTCAAACAAGTCTATCGTTTCACCAAAAGAGGAAACAGTATTTTAGAGCGAAGAACAAGGGGGGAAAAAAAAAGAAAGAAAACAATTCATTTCTTCAGAGGCCCGACCTAGATGGCCACACCGTCAGCCCACATTCTGTTTATGATGCTGGGTAGAAGACAGAACATTCCTAAGGCATTGTATTAAGAATTGTGGGGATTTGTCTCTTCTTGATATTTAGTTTAAATGGCATTTTCTTTTCTTTAGGATTAAAAAGCCTGCTCTTCCTGGCTTCCTCCTGCAGAGAGGTTAAGGACTGCTTGCCCATCTGTTGCAGTGGTTCCTAAACTGTGGTATGCCCGGGATACAACTGGGTGGCTGTTCCCTGGACCCACAATCATGCAGGAAGAGACAGCAACTTGTGCCTGTCTCAACCATGCAGAAAGGAACTCTGAGCTCTCTGCAGAATGCAGCAGTGGTGTGTCATCTCTAACTTGCCCCCCAGAGCACATGGCCCCACAGCCCACTAGGCATCTGGCTAAGCCAAGTGAGTTCCCAGCCCCTTCTCCTGCATGTGAATTCTAATCTGTCTGCCCTGCCTGACTCCCCAGAGTTTCCCATGCCTTTCTGTCCTGGTTTCAGGAGTGCTCTGGGAGACATGGTCTGACAGAACTTCAGGGGATTCCTCTGCAAAACACCAGCTGCTGTCTTGGGACTGCCATGTAGGCCTCTCTTCCCTCACTGTAGAAAGAAAGCATGGAGCTGCCCCGTGTCCTGTTTCCCACCACACCAGTGTGCTCCCCTGTCTACACAGGTGAGACATGCTGACCTTCCCACTTTATATACCTCATTCAGAGAATGGTAACTGTAATAAATGTATCTATCTGTTCATAATAAAAATATTATTATTATTGTGTTGTTGACGTGTTCCCTTTTGCTGGAGAGTAGTAAGCTCCTTGAGGCCAGGCCATCTGATTGTCAGTCCCCAGAGCCTGCCAAAGTGGGGCCTTGATAAATATTTTTTGGCACTGTCCACCTGACTGCAACCTGAGATATTCCACGGGCTGTGAACTACAGGTTACCTCAGGAATAACTGTGGGGTGATGAAAAGAGATCGTGGTGGGCATATCTGGTCCTTGAAGACCTTGTCCAGAAGTAGCACACTGTATCTCAGTGTTGCTGTATAACAAATCATCCCCAAATGTAGTGGCTTAAAGTGCAGATGAGCAACCTGGCCTGACTCAGCTGGGCTTTCAGGCTTGGGCCAGTGTGCTGGGCTTGCTCATGCCTCTTTAGGCAGGTGGGGGATCAGCTGGGCTGGCTACTATAGGATGGCTCTGACTGCCATCACAGGAAGGCTCTCTTCATGTGATCACGCATCCTCCGGCAGGCTAGCTCACATCATAGCAGAAGGGTTCCCAAAGCAGCCCCAATGCTCAATATGGTCCAGGTCTCTAGTGTATCACGCTTGCCACTGTCTCATTGGCCAAAACAAACAAGACCAGACCAGATTCAGGAAGTGAGGCAGACTCCTCCTCTTAATGAGAAGAGTGGCAAAGCCTGGTTGCAGGGCATGGACATAGGGAAGGAGAGAACATGTGGCCATTTTTGTAAACCCACACACACACCCACCCACTTTTTTTCTGCTCACATTCCACTGGAGAGTACTGTCTGTGCAAGGAGAGCTGGGTGGTGTAGTCCTTAGCTGCTTAGCCACTTTCCAGCTGTAACTGTACTATGGAGGAAGAGGAAAACAAAGCTTGGTGCACGGCTGGGCATTGTGTTGACACTGCCGAGTTACAGTCCCCCGGGGCTGTGTCTATCTGCATTCCCACTAGCAAAGCAGGGAAGGGTTTATTTCCCACAGCTTCACCAACAGGATGTCACCAAATGTACAGATGTTCAGTCATCTCAGAGTTAAAAAATGGTATCTCGCTATAGTTTTTAGCCTCTCCCTCCCCCTTTTTTTAATTTTTGAGAGGAAGCAGTTGTGTCTATTTTTGTGTTGAAGAAACAACCATTTGTATTTCCTGCTCTGTGAACTACATGTTTATACTCTGTGCCCATGGTTACTGATGTTTTAAAATATTAATTTCTAGGAGTTCTTTGTATATATAATTTTGAGATTAGCCCATTGTCTGTGACATGAGTCACAAACATTTTTCTCTCAGGGAATCTTAATGACAGCCACTGCATTAGATGCAGTGTGGCTGCCCTGTTTTAAATGTCACCATTTGTCAGAAGCCCAGTAGAGGTTATACCTACTTAATGCTATGCCATTATTTCCATTGTCCATCATATCATTTCCTTTATTTCTATGTGCATTACGATTTCCTTTTTTCCTTCTAGGTTTTAAAAATAACTTTTTACTTTGCAATAACAATAGATGCACAGAAAATTGTAAAAATGGTACAGGGAAGTCCTGTGTTCCTTCACCCAGTTTCCCCCAATGGTGATATCTTAGATAACCATAGTCCAGGTGTTCCCGATCCCCAGGGTCATGTACTGGGCCAATCAGCAGGTGAGTGGCAGGCAAGTGAGCAAAGCTTCATCTGTATTTACAGCTGCTCCCCATCGCTTGCATTACCACCTGAGCTCTGCCTCCTGTCAGATCAGTGGCAGCAATAGAGTCTCATAGGAGCCCTATTTGAACTGTGCATACGAGGGATCTAGGTTGCACACTCCTTATGAGAATCTAATGCCTAATGATCTGAGGTGGAGCTGAGGTGGTGATGCTTGCACTGGGGAGCAGCTGCAAATATAGACTAACATTAGCAGTGAGGTTTGACTATACATCTTCTCCCACGCCCAGTCTGTGGAAAAACTGTCTTCTAGTCCTTAATACCAAAAAGGTTGGGGATTGCTGCCCTAGCACAATATCCAAATCAAGAAACTGACATGGGCATAATGTGTGTGTGTGTGTGTTTGTGTCGTTCTGTGCCATTTTATTACATGTGAACATTCATGTAACTACCTCGGGCAATCGAGATGCAGAAGTGTTCCACCACAAAGATCTCCTTCATTCTGTACCCCTAAAATCAAACGTACTTCCCTGTCATGCCTCCCACTTGTCTAACTCCTAGCAACAAACAACACTATCACCTTTCTAATGTATTTGATTTTTTTCTCCACCCTCTTATCTTACGAAATCTCCTCTAATGTTCTAAGCATAGGATCAGATGCACAATTTATCTACTTGAGAGAAGGGAAGCTTCCGGCTCAATGCTGGGGCCACGTAACATCTCACCCACCATCACTTTCCCATGTTCTCCCATTTTCTTCACTTCACCCTCCTCCCAGACTACATCAGGTGCCAGACAACTACCTTCCATCCAAAGAGATGAAGTCAGCGCATCTCTTTTTTCATTCTGATATAGGTGTGAGAAAGTGGAATAAACCTCCCACGAGAGTGAGAAAACCACTTCCCTCTTCCTGGTTGGCTGGAGTCACTGGTCTGCCAAAACTTGCTAGGTAAAGCTAAAAAAGGAAACACAAGTCCAACAGGAGCCATCAGCAAAATACATAAAAGCCCACTGGAAGAAGTCAACGAAAAGAGGTTCCTTCTCTACCATGTTTGCCTTCTGAATTTATCTTTGGTTGCAGAGGTAGTCTGTTTTGGTAAAGAAACTAAGCAAGAGAGATCCTAGGGAATTGTCCGAAATGCAGCAAGGTTGGGACCACTGAGATGGCTTAACACTTATTTAGTACACAAATCTTCTGGATTAGGAAAGTTTGAACGGTTCATCTTTTGTTTAGAATTCCCCATTAAACAATGCACTTATATCATAAAGATAGGACTCATATCTCAGTTGAGATTAATGATAATTAGGGCAGGGAGGAAGAGGAGAGTTAAACCTGACCCCACCCCACAGGTCTGCCACAGAGAACTGAGGGTAATGTGCTCAGCTTGATCCTTTAAGATCGAGGCCCAAAGAAAACACATCTTCCATGAAACTGTTTCTTGTGCAAATGCCACTGCCACCCCAGGGCCGTGGTATCAGAATGATATACAGCATAAATGGTGAGATCTCTGGTAAGAAATTGGAGGTATCGAGAGTCTTGATTATGACTACCGGGCAAGACAGAAAAAGAATGAAGCAAGCTGAAAGCTGCAGGAAATAGCCCTTCCAACAGTTCCCTGCATGTCACTCTAGATAAAAACAAATGCAAGTGATATTTAGTCTATAATTAGGATGCAGGCCCCAGATGTGAAAACTTATCTGTGAAATATCATCTTGCCTTTAAAAGTTCATGGTGAAACAACTTCATCTGCTCCTAGGTGACACCCAGGCCCAGGATTCTCTATCTTCCCCCTGCACACTGGACCTACCCGGTATTTTCTCAACTGGTGCTCAGAGTGGCTACAGGGAGGGGAAACTTCTATAGGTCGTAGCTCCACAGAAGTCACCTGTGTTTCACCTGTCCAATGAGATGGCATTCAGCGAAGACACAGGGCACTGGTATTCTTAGCACATGAATAGCTAAGGCTAAGACACAGGTTTTGCAAATGGCACAGCCATTAGGGAACCTGTGTGGCAATTCCTTAAAATGTTGAACTTGGAGTCACCACATCACCTGGCACTTCCCCTCCTGGGCATATAACCAAGGAGAATGCTTGTCCACACAAAAACTATGTATATAAATATTCATAGCAACATCAGTCACAGCGGCCAAAAAGGGGAAGCAGCCCAATGTCAATCAACCCAACAGAGGCATTAAAAAATGGGATATATCCACAAGGGGAAATATGATTGGGCCACGGAAAGAATGATTTGGCCCCGAAAAGCAGATTCATGCTGCAACACAGAAGAACCTGGAACATACTATGCTAGGTGAAAGAAGCAAGCCACAAAGAGAGCATGTTGGAGGATTTTACTTCTATAAAACATCCAGAACAGGCAAATCCTAGAGATAGAAAGTAGATTTGTAGATGCCACAAGCCGGGCGTAGTGGTGGTGGGAGGATGATGGGGAGTGACTGCTAGCAAGTAAGGGGTATCTATTTTGGGGTGATTAGAATGTTCTAAAATTTGATAGTGTTGCTGGATATACAACTCTTTGAGCATCTGAATAAACTAAAACCACTGAATTATACACTTTAAAAGGGTGAATTTTGTGGTGTGTAAATTATATTTCAATCAGGCTGTTATAAAAATAAAGAAAAAGAAAAAATTATGGCTTGCCCCATAAAATATTTGAAGAAAGATCCAGTAAATGAGTGCCTGCTGAAAAACTAACTCTAGTAGGGGGAAAAAAACTCAAAGCAAAGTTAAATAATACCTTTACCAATCTGGAGGATGAGCTAAAATAATTGCCTTCTACACTATGTATTATAAATGATGAAAGACTCTCTGCCCCAACAACTCCTAGCATCATCTCCACTCACAGCATGGTATACTGCTTAATATGTTCTGATATTCAAGACAATCAGATGCAAGGAAGATTAAGTTGGATAGGTCCTAGGAGGAAGATCCGGAATCAGAATCTGGTCACTCCATCAATGATTTATTCCAGAATGACTTATTATATGGCAACCAAGTAGACAACATTTGAACTCCTGTGTATTCAAGAAAATATAGTCTAATGAGGGAGACATACATGTGAACAAATAAATGCAGGACCTTTAAAAGTATGTTTTAGCAACAGATGACACTTAAATCAGGGAGCGGTGAACTCTGCTTGGCTTGGTGGGATTGAGGAGTGGAGTTTAGAGAGAAGGCCTTGTTGCATATCAGACTTAGCAGAATGTGTCAGATAACAGATCCAGAATGGGCATCTGTTCACATTTCTGCTAGGTTCCCTGACTAAAGATCTGGCTTGAGATTACAATTATTTTGTGCACAAGACTCCAAGCACAGTATACTCAGCAGAGAGCCTGCAAAGATGGGCCCTGGGAAGTGCTCAGAGAGAACGAGCCCATAAATCGCAAAGGCCTTTCTGATCTTCCAGGGCAACTTTGATTTATTCTGTTTTCCTTTACTCTTGAGAAACTAGAACTTTCCATTTCCTGGACTTGCCTCTGTTCTCTACTTACACTAATTAATCAAATACTCAATTAATCCACCATTCAATTAAAAAATACACCAGGCAAGGGGTTGGGAATGCAAAGATCCTGTCACAGATGCGCCCCCTGCAGCTCACAGTTGACTGCAGCATTTCTCAAAGCATGGCCCGAAGATGGCCTCTGCATCACCAAGGGAGCTGCTTAAAAATATGGATCCCCAGGGAAAAACCCTCGTGGGTCTGGGGAGCTAGATTTGGAAATCTGCTTTCTCAAGGGTTCCCCGGTGTTTCTTGAGGCTGATGGTCCTCAGAACATACCTTGAGAAAAACTGGCACTGTGGGGGAGGTACACATAAGTAAGATAACGGCACAATCATGTGGCAGGGACTCCAAAGGCCCACCTAGGGAAGCACTGGAAGCACAGAGCAAGGGCAATCGGATTACTCTTCCTGGAGAAGATACGTTCCAAGATTATTCTTTCATCAGTGGGGGGCATTGGGATGGCAACTGGTCCAGAGGCTCTCTCTAAGATGAGCGCCAACCTTAGCGACTCTTGCAGTCTTTGTCCACCAAGATGACCTGACATGCCTGGCATGCCCCTGTATAACACCTGTCCCTGGTTGCTCTGAGCCTTTCCTATAGGGAAGGGATGATCATCTGCCCAGATGCTGAACCCATTAAAGGTGACCATGCAAAGAGAAAATGGCTGACTTTTTGGCCAGAACAGACCACCATAACAAAAAGAAAGAGAAAAGAGAAGAGGGCCCAGGAGGCAGTGGAAGAAGGGTAAACGAGTGTTCCCAAATGACAAAACCACACCTGCTCCTAGAGCAGGCCTCATCTGGCTGTAGGCAGAGGAGGATTTCCTGTAGAGAAGAGCAGAACAACGTTGGTGTCAACATATTTCTGAACTTGAACAAATAGCTTAATCTGTCTGGGTTCCTCAAATTTTCTGCTCTGTAAAATCAGAATATTAATATTGATCTCTCAGGCTGTTGGAAAGATTAAATAAGAAAAAAACACGAGTAAAATGTTCTAGCAACAGATGCCTGCACAAAGCAAACATACCCACTTTTTTGTTCAAACTGTGAGTTCTAGAGGGCTAAATCTTGCAAAATTTCCAATATTAGTGATAACGGTAGTTAACATCTACTGAGTGCCTACTATGTGCCAGGCACTGTCCCATGCATTTTGCACGCATGGAGTCATTTAGACTTTAGAATGATCCTGAGAGGCAGTTGTTGTGATCACCCCCATCTTTCAGGGTGGAAAACCTCATCAACCCCTATGATGATCGCATACCCACCATGAATAAGTTATAATGTTTTACTCCCTAAACGTGGAAGAGTAATTTTTTTCCTCTAATTATTCTCTCTCTTTTCCTTTCTCAATCTCTTTCTGATCAGCTCATGCCTTACCCAAAAAAGAACTCTCCAAAAAGTTAGGAAGGAACTGAAATTACCTTGCTCGTTTTTCTGGAGAGAAAATGGTGATCCCTCCCTAATCCCTGGCTCGCCACTGAGTGCCAAGATGGCCTTTCATCCTGGCAGCCTACGGCCTGTGCTCTCCATCAATCACACTGCTCATGTGTCCCTTGTGTTGAACCAGCATGGTGAAGTCACAACTCTACCGAGGCGCCTCAAAACACAGTAGCTCAAATTACCTTCCTAATTTACTGTGGACATCCTGTTACATGCTGGGAATCCAGGCAAGGGCACTGAGCAGTCAGGCCAAAATGACAGTGGACAATACGTACACACAAGACAGAAGCAGCCCTGATGTGGATAACAGCTGGCAGGGCAGAAAGCCCTAAGTGTCACAAGAAAAGACGACAAAGCTCACAGCCTGCCAAATAGCCAAGTGAACTTAGGTAAATGGCTTCCCCCATGCTGGCCGCAATCCTCCCATCTGTGAAGTGAGGGCAGAGGAGGAGATCTTTTCTAAGGTTTCTGGAACAGAAATAATCTCTGGTTGATGAGATGGCCGCAGGATGGAAAAATAGGAAGCATATAGGCTTCAAAGGCAAACCTGCATTTGACCACTGGCTCTGTTTTTGCAGGCTGCGTGCCCTTGGAAAATTACTTCTCCTCTCTGAGCTTCATGGGAGATGCTCACTGTTACCTACCCCAATGCTTTCACCCTTCTCCCCTCTCCCCAGCAAACAGAACTACATGTTTTTGTTTAGGCAGCAGCTGGAGATTCCTGACTTCAAGAAAGGTAGGCCTGTCTTTATCCCTAGGGGATGACTCATAAGCTGTATAAACCAGTCATGTAATCCCCTTCCTTACTAGCAGTGGTAGTGTCCAGGATTCAGTTTGTGACTAGTTTCTAAACCATGAGATACAAAGAGAAGTCTGCTGTGGAGGTTCCTATCCTGAATGAAAAGGCAGGGCTTCCTGAAGAAAAAGAATTTTGGCTTTGATTCTCCCTTCCTGTTTGAGACTAAAGTAAAGACAAGACACCTGAGGCTATGGCAGCCATCCTGGAACCATGAGGAGAGAAGCATGAAGACAAAATGTCAGTGCGCTAAGAATGGAAAAAGGATGGAAAGAATTTGGAGACCTGATGACATCGCTCAGCTTCTGCACAAGCATGGGACTCTCTACCTCCTTATGGCACTTAAGGAACAGTTACTTGCAGCCAAAAGCTCTCCTAACTGAAATAATATAAATAACATCTGGCACAGAATTTGGAAGCCTAAGAATGCTCACTGAATGGTAGCAAACACTATTACCTGTTGGGAAAGAACTCTCTTGCTGAGGCCATCAAAAAATCCTAGTGATACAGTTTTTTATTTCCCTGCTAAATGAAAATGAAATGAAAACAAAACAAGACAACCAGGTGGAAAACTATCTTTTTTTTCAGTCATTCTTGTTTTCTCTGGCTTTACAAGATTCAGCTGATGCAGTCATTTAGAAGCTAGACATATTTGCCCTCTTGTGCCCCCTGAATACCATGCCATCAGCTTCACAAGAGTACAGACCCTGCCCCAGTCCCTGCAGAACCTGAATCTCTAGGGACGAGGACCAGGAACTAAAAGCTCCCACAGGATAAACTTTAATGCACGTTCAAATTTGAGAACCAGCAGCCTCCATGATGGGCTTCAAATTCTGACACAATTATTTGGTTATCTGGTCACTTTCTCTGCAACTAAAAAGACAGTAGCTTATTAACTGACCATTAGATACCACAAAGTACACACCAGGGGTCCAGGCACTACAGAAACTGACCTACCCAGTCACTCAATGGTGACAGGACACTGATGTCCACTCCTGCACTAACAGGTGTGAAACTGGGTGATTTGCTTATTACCCTGACTTACTTTGGCCCCCTCATCTATAGCCTGAGACCTGGCAACATCAAGCCAGTAGCACTCACTGTACCTGCAGACAAACGGGACCTACACCATAGGCAGCATTCTTACATAAAACCACATCAATTAACCCTCCAACTCCTTGGAGGTGGACACCATTGCGACCTTCACTTTCTTTTTAGGAGACTAATGGAGATGGTTTCACTGGCTCAAGGTCACACAGCTAAAAAATGACAGAAGGGAGCATGAATATGTTGTACCAGTGCTGGTTTTGTGACTGTGTGCTGCTTCCCCCGACAGAGATTCAGATGAACTTAGAATCCTTTATCTGAAAAAATGCAAACTGTTTGGCCTAAAGGAAAGAAGCCTCCCAGGAGGCGAGAACAGTAGATTTCAATTACCTGAAGGACTGTCACAGGAGAACCAATCGGCCTCATCTGTAGGGTCTCAAGGATAGAGCTCAAATTGGAGAGGAAGTTAGAGACACTGGGTTCGGGCTTATGTAAGGTTTGCTCAAGTCACGCAGAAATGGGGAAGACTGTCAGCCAGGGGAGCTTTCTTCCAATGGATGCGTGCAAGACACACTGCATGCTTGCAAGGAAGGGATGGTGTGGAGGGGTCTGAAGCTTCAGTAGTGCCAAGATGATCTAAAAAGCTATTTTAGTACAATTTTGCAATGAACTTAGGTGCTGCAGTGGTACGTAACTCTGATGCGCCTGGCACATAGTAGGCATTTAGTTAATCCTTTCTAAGTAAATGAACAAAACAGGGATGAAGAGAACCAGATGTATACCTTATTTTACCACCACTACTTGTCAACTGTGTTAACCCCCTAAGCTTTTGTTTTCTTGTCCAATGAGATCCAAAGGCGTCTTAATCTCTCCATGTACCATTCCCCCCCCCACTTATAACACTGTCGAGAAACTGATACTAGACTGTAAGGTTTCTGAGGGTAAGTATTTGTTTTATACATGTTTCTATATCTACAGGCACAAGGTGGGGGGAGTCTATACACATAATAGGTGAATGCATAGATGTGTAAGTCCTGACAAGAGGGAAGATAACAGACAGCCATTTACCAAACTCCTATTCTGTGCAAAGTGCCAATCCATGTGTTTTCTATACATGATCTCAAATGATCCAGATGCTAACACTCTAAGGCAGAGATGTCCATCCGCACTTTACAGACATAAAAACAGAGGCTAACAGAGGCTGGCTGCTTCTCATTCAGGGCGAGACAGCTCAGAGGTGGCATAGCTCTTGCTTGCAAATTAATCTCACCACCACCACCACCACCACCACCACTACCACCACCATCAACATCATCATCATCATCATCGGTTGCTTAAGTGTTAGGCTTCTCTGGCCCTTCTGATATTTCTAAGACAAAACAATCAGATTGAGCTGATTTATCAGAATGAAAGGAGTAAGTCAGTCCTAAGATCATTTTCCCACATGCATACAACAAGTATGTGTTCATTTCCCTAGTGTCAACCAGTGCCACTAGTATGATGATATCCCACTAGTAATTCACCTGGATTTGGCCACTGAAAACATGAGCTCATGTCCTAAAGGGTCCAAGCAGAGCAAGACATGTGGTAGGTCAGAGCTCAAGTGGTGCTTGTTGAATCTAAATGTTTGGTTTCAGGGTCTTCCAGTGGGAGAAATAAGAAGGGTAAAAATATTTTGAAGACACATTGAGCATAGGCATTTGTACTGTAGAGGCATTTTAGAGAATGGGGTAAAAACCTGACTACATTATGAGCACCCCGGGCTGAGTGGCATGCAGAGGGCCAGCCGTTAACAACGGGTACCAGTCTTTCAGGAGCTAACAGATGTTCATTTTATGAGCAAAGACAAGAGCTGTTCGGCCTTTTTAGGTACCTATAAAAATTGGATAATTTTAAGCTATTCTAATAGCTGCCTGACAATTTTATTAATGTCGTCAGCTGCCGGGTGGCCCTGTCCACGCCTGAAAGAACGACTTCTCACTTGGGACTATTCATATTAGCTGAACTCTATTCAGAACACCTTTCTTTTTTCAATTAGCTAGACAATGAAGAGGCTGTCTCCCCATATGGCCCCTTGGAAACTTTGCAGCAGGCTGCTGTGGTTGGTGTATAATTCTCTTTCTCAGAGGCAGGCTAACAGGCAGCACTCTCTGAGCCTCAGCTGCTTATACCTCTTATACATGCTTCTATATGTAAAATGCCCAGATTCTGTGGATTTTTACTGGTAGTAAATAGGATCATATAAGGTGGGGAAAGGTTAGCCCAGCGATTGCACTTGGTATCCTATAAATATATGTTGTGTTTATTTCTCATGAGCCTAAAGTCATTTGAAAGGACCTGGATGGTGAACTGCCCAACCTTGTCTTCTGACTTTTGACCCATTTTTTAAAATGTCAACACACGTGATTTTCATTTCCTAAGGCTCCTCCTTGTTTTTCAAAGCTTCCATTTCTAATGTAGGATCCTGTTCATGTTTTTATCTTTCTTTCGTTTTTTAAATAAAGACAGAGTCTCACTATGCTGTCCAGACTGGTCTCGAACTCCTGGGTTCAAGCGATCCTCCCACCTTGGCCTCCCAAAAGTGCTGCGATTTATAGGCGTGAGCTACTGTGTCTAGCCCATGTTTTATGATGAAACAGCTGTTTCATTTCTGAGGCCATTGATTTCAGCTTTTTTGAAGTTTTCTGCTTTTCTTTGCCTTGTCTCTATTCTTTGCCCACTTCTTTTTTTTTTTTTTTTCATTTTGTAAAAACTGACCTCTAGCTTTTATATCAGGGTATTTTCTCTAGTGCTTACAGACTCTTCATCACATGTATGTGTGAGGCACTGAAACTGGGCTGGGAGCTCTGAGTTTGCGGATGGGTTTCCTGACTGTTGGCCTTCACTAAAGGAGGATGACATGCAGCATAGCCTTTGACCAGGTCCGAGAGTCAGGGTCTCGTCAAGAAACAGAAGCTGCAGCCAGGGAAGCCTCACAGAGATATGAGCCAGGCATGGGGCATGCAAAGGCAAAAGGGGGACGCTAAGATGTCACACACATTGCAGTTTCAAGTGTGAAATGGCATTCTCAGCGCGAAGGTGGCACAGGAAGGAGTTAGGATGATCAGAATGCTGGTGCTTGGAAGGGGCACCCTGCCCCCAACAGTGTTAGGACCCAGACCTCTGAGGAGGGGCTACTACAAAGCTCGTTCTGGGCTTGGAGAGAGAACTGACTGAGACCAGAACTAACTGCACAGCCAAAACTGGATGATTTGATGGGGTGACTCTAACAAAAACAGAAAGCAGACAGGTAGGAGTAAACCCCCTTTTCCCCTCTGGCCTCAGTCTCCCCCTGGCACCTCCTGTCTGTAGAACCTCACAAGACCTGCTGGCAATGCTGAGATGTCAGCAGAGGCCTACCCCAGCATCTCAGAGCAGGGGCCAGCAGTTTGGGTTAGACATGAGAGTAATAACTTAATATGACCTTCCATGAGCACAGATGGGTATCTCAAACATCAGTATCATGATCTTGGGCTGAGCTGTTTCCCCAGAGAGGAATTGTACAATCTCTTAACTGGAGGATAGAAGAAAACTGGCCTCGAGCCTTCTGACTTCAGAGTAGAGGAAGGGCTGAGGGATCTCTTCTTTCAAGATGCATGCTTCCCATTGATCTCATTTTTACTCTAGCACCTGGCGGGATCCTGTCTGTGCAGGATAAGCTGTGTCCAGAGCCACACTGATGCAGTGTGTCCAAGAGAAAACCTCTAGCAGGCATGCAGGGGCTGAAGAGGAATATCATCCTAGCTGCATGGGCTGAAGGAGGCATAGGGGTTCAGGTAATTTCAGACTACAGACCAACTCCTTCATGGTGGAGCCATGTCTGCATCCTGCTCCCTGACTTGTTGCGCAGTGGGATCGTGGCTCTGTGGTGTTGGTTCCCACCTCCCATGCACGTTCTCAAATCCCAAATTTGCTGACACCCCTTGTCTGCTGTAGTCTCCTCTCCCAGTATCTCGGTCCTTGGGAACTATGCTTCTTTTATTACTTTCCAGCCATGTTGGTGGACTTTGAGAGGGCGCAGAGATAAGCTTATATGTTCAAGTTGTCTTGTTTTATAACTCACATTAAACAAAAAAGCCCATGTGGGTCATTTAAGACACATGTGCAAGCCAAATTTGTCCTCCAGGCCATCCACTTGCAACATCTGCAAGGCATTATGACACGGCACTCTGAACAAGGGAAAGCCAAAATAATTTGGGTCATTTTGTTTGGAAAGAGAAGGCTGAAGAATAAATTAATGGTAGCAAAGAGACTATCTGAGGACAGTTTGCAGCTGTTCTCTTGCTCTGAGAACAGAATTAAAGGGCATGAGCAGAAAAGTGCAACACGAGGGGTTTTTAACTAGATATGAGAAATCACATATTTCTTGCTAAACCCTCCCGAGGATTATTGTGGTGGCCATGTTGGCCTACCTGTAATCTCTCCCTCTACAAACGGCCTTCTGTACTAGTCATGATTTAGAATCTCCAAATACAACAGAGCATGCATTTACTCAGTTATCAATTAATTATAGAAGGCTTAACACCCTGGGCATCCTGCTATGCACTGGGGAGACAGCGATAAACTGGGCAGATACGGCCCTTTCCACTCAGCACTCACAGCTCAGCCAGAAACAAAGACAAGTCAATAAGCAATTTCAATAAAACATAAACCCACCCCGCCATTCTCTCTTGTCTCATCTTTATCTACTTCCATAAATAAATCTGGCCTAATGTGCCAGGCAGTGGGCTTAAGCTCCATGTCTCAGTATACATACACAATCCTCACTGGAAGGAGGTTTACCCTAAGAGGTGCCATCTCAGGTATAATGACCCCCCCCCATCTATCCCCATTTTTACCCATGGGAAAACTAAGGCTTACAGGGGTGAAATAAATTCCAGTGGCTAAAGTAGCGTGTTAAGTTTCCTGCCGCTGCCTGTCACAAAGTACCATAAAGAAAGTTTATTCTCTTATAGTTCTGAAGGTCCGAAGTCTAAAATCAGTCTCACTAGGCTAAAGTCAAGATGTTGGCAGGGCTGGTTCATTCTGGAGGCCCTTCAGGAGAATCCAAATCCTTGCCCTTTTTCAGCTTGCAGTAGCTGCCTGCATTCCTTGGCTTGTGGCCCCTTCTTCCGTCTTTAAAGCAAATAACTCCAATCACTGCTACAATCATCACATCACTATCCTGCAGCCAAATCTTCCTCTTTTTTTTTTACAGTCAGATCTTTATTTAAAAATCAGATCTGCCAACTTAGTGCTTTCCACCAACTCAGGGAGCAGAAACCCTCAGAGGCTTCACAATCTTTTACTTAGGTGCTGCCTTTGTGGGTGCCTTAGCAGCAGCCATGGCAGTCTTTTTAGATGCTTGCTTAGCTTTTTTTGCTTCCTTAGCAGCCCTGATAGCTTGTTCTCGTTGAGCCTTTCTAATTTCAGGTTTCTGATTTCTCTGGGCCATTATATCAGCAAGAGATGCACCAGTCATGGCCCTCTGGAATTTGACTACATGGCGGGTTCTTTTCTTTTGAATTTCTTCCAGTGTCCCTTTTGATGCTTTCTTCTGTAGAGGACAGTCCAGTTTATTTGCCGAGGATTCCTCTCGGAAAGGAACGCTGACTCGCATTTTGTGTTAAGAAACTGAAAGACCTTCCCGTCGGTCCTGGCGTAGCGCCTCCCATGTCCGGGGTAGATCTTGTAGCCGCTGAAACTGCACAGCTCAACCTTCATGGCGGCGGTTCCGGGGGAAGAGGGAAGACAGTGAAGAGCCAAATCTCCCTCTTAAAAGGATAATTATATTTAGGGTTCATCTGTATAGTACAGGAGACTCTCCCCATCTCAAGATCATTAACTTATGTATGTAAAGTCCCCTTTGCTATACAGGGTAATTTTCACAGGTTCCACGGCATGGAGTAGGGTGAAAATGTCACTGGGGGCCATTTTTCAGCCTACCACAGGTAGAAAGAAAAGGTCCCTAGAATTCAGACTAAGTCCTATGTCTCTGAGGTTGAGTGCTGAATCCCTTGCACACCTGCTTCCTGTGAACTCTGAGCTTTAGCCACATCCGTGAATCACTGTGTCTTAGATGTATCCTGCAGGATCATTCCTCCATGCCTTTTCCATCGTGCTCCTTTTGTCTGGAAATTCCCTGCTACCTGGACTCTCACAAACATCTATCTAGACTTCAGAGCACAGCACAAGTGCCTCCCACCCCAAGCAGAACTGATTCTACCTCTTCTATGGCTGCACACCGCACTTTGGCAAACTTTCTGCATGAGCAATGTTTGCAAGTGTTTCTAATTTTTTTCTTCCTATATACAGGATTTCCTTACAAGCAAGAATCCCTTCCCTTTCTTGTGCATTTAGTGTCTTCCATGCCCGATGTTACTGGACACATAGTAGGCATTCAATACATATTCCTAGCCGGGCTCCGTGGCTCAGACTGTAATCCCACGCCTTGGGAGGCCGAGGTGAGTGAATTGCCTGAGCTCGCAGGTTCAAGACCCATCTGGGCAACTTGGTGAGACCTCATCTCTACAATAAATCAAAAAATTAGCCGGGCGTGGTAGCGCGCACCTGTAGTTCCAGCTACTTGGAAGGCAGAGGCGGAAGGATCGCCGGAGCCCAGCAGGTCGAGGCTGCGGTGGCCGGCAGCGGCCACTGCACTCCAGTCTGGGCAGCAGAGTGAGACTCCAACTCAAAAAAAAATATATATATATTCCTAAATTGAACTAAAGCTACTTAAAACAATGGATAGCATTATGAAAGCAGGTTGTGCAATCTTCCCTGAAGGTTAATTAAAAAAAAAAAAAAAAAGGATTGAGTCACATTTTTTTCTTTTGTCCCCCCATCAACCTACTGAGCCGAGATGAGCATTACACTGGAAGCTAGAGAGACAGAGATAAACAAAACAAGGCACCTGCCTGGGAAGTAAAGAATGTAAGATGTAAGGTTACCCCTACCATGTGTCGGGCACTGTGCTTAGCACGGCCACACATTCAAGCTCACGGAGGGGAAGGGTGACTGGAGGAGAAGGAAGAAGCTTAAATGAGAACCCACGGCCCCTTTTAACACATGGGCTCCAGAAAATGTGCTGATGATCTCCTCTGATTACTGGCAACTTTGCTGAATTTCAAAATGCTTAATACAGAGCTAAAAGGCATTTTAGGACATCTTCCTGTCCACTGATTTTGAAACTAGGGTGTACGACACATTTGGGGGTTGGGGACATAAGTTAGTACGTCCTGACAAGCATTTTAAAAATTAAAACACATCATGGCCAGGTGTAGTGGTTTACACCTGTAATACCAACACTTTGGGAGGCTGAGGCAGGAGGACTGCTTGATCCCAGGAGACCAGTCTGAGCAACAAAGTAAGACCTCATCTCTACAAGAAATAAAAAATTAGCCAAGAGTGGTGACGGGCACCTATAGTCCCAGCTACTCAGGAGGCTGAGGAGAAGGATCGCCTAAGTCCAGGAGGCCAAGGGTGCAGTGAGTTGTAAATACACCACTGCACTCTAGTCTGGGTGACAGGGTAAGACTCCAGCTCAAAAAAAAAAATTAAATTAAAATACATTAAACAGAAAGGAAATATACACATTCACTGAACATAGTGACATATGTTCTATAAAATTCACATTTTTATTTGCACATCTGCATGTGTCTGCATATATGTAAATATGTATTCACATGTATGTACAAACATATATACACATACACATTTTTTAGATTGTGATAAAAAATTTCTTCTCTGTGGGATACAGTCCACAAAGTATGACAAGTCTTGACAGTCCCACACCAGCACTTTACAGATTCAAAAAAAGTGAATTCTTTGACAAAATGTTCTGATTTTTTAGAAAAAGAAAAAAAGCCCAGGCCTGGTGATGGAATTCTGACAGCTCTTTTTTTTTTGAGTCGTGGTCTCACTCTGTCGCTCAGGCTGGAGTGTAATGGCACACTCACGGCCACTGCAGCCTCGACACTTTGGGGCTCAGATGATCCTTCCGCCTCAGCCTTCCAAGTAGCTGGAACCACAGGCATGTGCCACCATGCCCAACTAATTTTTTGATTTATTGTAGAGATGAGGTCTCGTCATGTTGCTCAGGCTGGTCTCAAACTCCTGGACTCATGCAATCCTCTCTCCTCGGCCTCCCAAAGTGCTGGGATTACAAGCATGAGCCACTACGTCTGGCCAGCTCTTCCAATAAAAGGCCTGGTAGATAAACTCCCCATGCCCATGGGTATCTGCTCTTCACATTCATCCCATCACAGAGGACAGGATGTTCTTTTATTAAAGCAGCCAGTGGAGTTCCATGAGGGCCCAATGGGGGAAATGATCTGTGCAAATATGTCTTGTTCTATTACCTAGGCTGCCCTGACAAACGTACGTGGGAAGTTTCTTTAAACAGCCTACAATGAGATTTCCTTTGGATTGTCGCAATCAAGATCAGACTATCCAGAAACAGTCTCATTAAATCCCCCAAACTCTTAAGACGTGTAATACTAAGCAAAACTGTGGGCTCTGAAGTTCTGCTGACCTGTGATAAAATTCTCAGCTCTACTGACCATACGACCTCAGATGCCCACTGAGGCTCAGGTCCCTCATCTGTACCACAGGCAGTGGAGCACGGTGCACAGGGTCACTCCCCTTAACCCTGCACAGAATAGCAGCTCAGTAAACGTTAACACCTCCCACCTTCCACTCCCCTTTTCTTTCCATAAATATTTGCAGGGAAGTTAAAAAAAAATAATCTCATGCCAGCTATACTAATGAGTCAAGGAGAATGACTGCTGAGAAAATGGCATTTTTCCCCCTTCGACAAAAGCAACAGAGTCGCCAAATGGCTGGGCCTTGCCAAGTCCCCCCTGTGCTGTTTGCCAGCTCAGAGTTTGGAGTTGACTAAGTGCCAATGCCGGCTCGGCTGTGTGTGCTCGATCCCATGACCAGCCCGGCCCTGACCTTTTCTGGTATTTATGATGTCGGATTGGATTTTGATCACTGTTTGAGCTCTTGACACAAAATAAACAGGTTGGCGCTCTTCCCTGGGAGGCACAAGTGCCAGGGTTTTAATCCTGTCTCCAAACACTTCTCCCAAATATACGACCCTGCCCCACTGTCCCCATAGCAAAACAGCCAAGACACAATGTCTCTGTTGTTGCAGTAGGCAGCAGCTCCCGGGACAGCAACCTTAAGGCAGTGAGTCTCAAACCTGGCCGCACTTCAACGTTATGTAGGAAGCTTTTAAAAATATGACCGGCCAGGGAGCGTATCAGGGCTTCTGACATGGCTGATATGGGACAGATCTGGACATCGTTGTACCCCAGGTGTTCACCAGATGATTCTAACCTGAAGCCAGCGTTAAGGACAACTGCACTTGGGAAAAGGAACGGTGCCCAGTTTTGCTACAGGGAAAACATGACAAGAAGCGGCTACCTGGGTCACTCAAGGTCACATACCCAGGGCTGGGACTTGAACACAGGACTAGCTGATTTCTTGTAGCAATGACATTGCACTGTGGCATTCAGAGCACCTGCAGATGCCAATGCGTAAACAGTCTCAAGGTCAGAGCTTTTCAATGTTCAACGACAGGGCATTTCGCTATTCTTTAGAATAGTGAAAACAGGTGGAAACAACCCAAGAATCCAAAGCAGAAGGCCTAAATAGACAAACACTAATACAGCCATACCATGGGATACCAAGAAGCATAAAAAGTGACATGGCGCATAACAAGGGACAATGGTTTCGATGTGTAGTTAAGAAAAAAAGCCAGTGTACAAATAGCATTATAATGCAATTCCAATTTTATAAAAGAACCGATCTTATATGTGCACAGAAGAGTGTCTGAAATATTAACAATAGTTAGCTCTAAGTGGTAAAAAACACACACAGGAGAGGTTCATTTTCTCCTTTGTGCTGATGTGGACATACACTATTTTATTCATGACACGCACATATAAAGTGGATCAGTCTGGTGAGCCTTAATGATGCCCATGACAGAGCAGGCTATTCTTGAAAGGGTCTAGTAAATTCTTGTTTTTTGCCTTTGGACATAGGTTCCTTCACGATTACAATAATGCCCAAAGGGCATCTTTTTATGCTGACTGCCCCCATCTTGTCTAGGTTTTCTTCTTACTGTTTGACAAAGAAAACCTATTTTTTCCCCCAAAATTAAAAACAAAAATGGCAGAGCTGATATCATGGGATATCAGGGTATCTCTAAAAACCTAAGTCAAGGAAGCAAACATTTGGGGTTAAGCACCTACTGTATGCTGCTATGAGAAACATTAAGGGCTATTCAAAAGCCCACCTCCATTGTAACTCCTTCCAAGTCTATCGCCAGAGACACAGGCTAGAGTCTAACATAGATTTAGAAAACAAATGTGATGTTCTGAGAGTCTTACTGGGCAGAGCCAGTGGCTTACCATTCACTCTTAGGAGATGTGAACTCTCATGCAAACCCTGCTTTGGGGCAGACTTCATCATTCTCCTTCGCTCTCCATTCCTACCTTGGATAGTGTTTCATACCTGGATATTACTCCAGTGATTCAAGTCTCCCTGGTAACTCCTGAGCACCTGTGATATGCTGCTCTGAAGGAGTAGAGGGAGAAAAAAGTATCGGCGACTCCAAATAGTCCAGAGGCTGAAGACCTAATTTTATGTATTCAATAACTAATTTATTTGCATCTTTTGGGCTTGGATTGGGAAATATCTTGAAGGCAGAGCAAGCAGGAGTTACTGGCAGATAAGTGCAGGGTGTGAGGGCAAGACAGACGACAAGGGGACACCCCTAGTTGATTTGATCCTGGTTTTGTCACTGACAGTGTGAATTTGTGTAAAACCCATAGAAATGAAAGAGACATTGAGCCCACCTAGTCAAATTTGTTTATTTTACAGGTCATTCATTCCTTCAACAGTCATTCAACAGATAGTGATTGAATAGATCACCTTGGGTCACGAAGGTGGAGGGACTTGCATAAGGCTAGTGAGGATAAAACACAGGCCTGCATCCAGGAGCTGTCCTTTTGCATTCACATGGACCATCAAAGACCTTTCTTCATCTTCCCCACAGAAAGCACTGAGTGAATTCACAACCCCTAAGATCCCTTCCGGCTCTTATGTCCTACACATGATCATGTCAGAAAAGTTACTACAAAATGTCCTTTGTTTCATACTGCTTCCGTACAAGACTGGGAAAAAAATTATCTTTTGATACGTCCCTTTCCACTTTGACAAACTCTAGTTTATTTTTTAATGGATCTCCCAAGAAGACACACACCTAATCTGCTTGAATGATGACACAGTTAATTAGGCCAAACAAGAGAAAAAGTCCAGGACAGCTAGCCCAAGTAAGAGGCACTACTTACCAAGACCACAGACCAATTTCTCAATGAGGACAAATGCGTGAAAGGGAAGATCAAAGAGACACTCAGCTTGGTCAAATTTTAATTTAGGTCACATTAGTGGATAAGTAAGCTGTGTAATCTACCTTTCCATCTAAAAAGAACAATTTTCTAAACTGCTACAGAAAACTCATTCGTGCACCAAAAATTTACCAACGTATGATAAGCTGGGTGCTAGGCTGAGGGGTAAAGCCCCCAGCAATGAGGAGGCTCTAACTGTTTAAGAAGGGAAACAGTGACGGTGATGAATGGAAAATAAATCAAAAGCGAATATTCTGCTTCTTTAGAATGGGTTCTGTTACCCAGCATGCCTCTTAGGGTTGCAAGTGACAGAAACTTAAACTGACTTTAAGAATTTTTTTAAAAGGGAAACTTTGCTTCAGGCACGGCTGGAACTGGAGTCTCCAACACAACATAATCTGCAATCTATCTTCTATATTCAAGCTCCCAGATCTGCTTGCGTCCTCAAACAAAGTGGCTGTGCAGAAAAGAGGTAGCACAGCAGGCCTGAGATTACTGCCCTTGAAACAGCCTGCCTGGCACTTGGCTGGCATGCGGGAACTGGGGTTTTAGGAAGGTTCCTGCACTTCTCTGATAACAGCTCACTGCGTCTAAACTGTTTGTGCAAA
Source organism: Tarsius wallacei (assembly GCA_963574415.1). Taxonomy (NCBI): domain Eukaryota; kingdom Metazoa; phylum Chordata; class Mammalia; order Primates; family Tarsiidae; genus Tarsius; species Tarsius wallacei. The sequence goes on from CAUYQG010292814.1 coordinate 25,263, forward strand.
CAAAAAGGTTTGTGATAACCACCTACTTTCCTCCTGGGAATCTAGAATTTTGGTATGTGCTAGGCAGAGGGTACCCACATGACCATTCCCCAGTAAAAATTCTGGGTGCTGAGACTCTAATTAGAGTCCCAGATACACAACGTTTCGCATGTGTTGTTGGGGGAATTAGCATGTCCTATGGGACTCCGCTGGGAGAAGACTCTAGAAACTTAGCCTAGTTTCCTCTGGACTTCATCCCATGCGTCTTTTATCTTTTTGCTTTTTACCCTTTGGCTATAATAAATCATATCCATGAGTATGATATATGCTGAGTCCTTCTAGCAAACCACTGATCCTAAGGGTGGTCTTGGGAGCCTCTGACAGTGTCACAATGACTGATAGTGGTTCTGGCTTCACCTCCTCATAGTTTAGCAACTGCAGTAGAAAAAAACACCTTTCCTGATAGTTCCAGCTAAAATTCTTGGCTTAATGTTCATTAATTCTGATTGGCTCAGTCTGGGTCACGTATCTACCCTGAACCAATCACCATAGCAGGGAGATGTCTATGGTCCTGTTGCTGGCCAGGACTGGGTCATGTACTCATCCCTAAATTGGGGACAAGATCAACACCCCTTACACACTGAAAACCAAATGAGACCGGGGAGGCATGGCTTTCAAAAGAAGAACAGGCATTCTGCTGACGTGAGTGGAAGGAGATGTACGCTGATCAGGCAAAACAGCACATCTACCACAGTGGAGCCCAAAAGTAGTGTATTACGAGGAAGCATGTGCTATAGTTAAACATCAACAACTGCAACCCCCTCCCCAAAAAAATCATGGAGATAGAAGAGATGAATTCATCATCTCACTCTAAATCTGTGCCTCCTTTTGTATTCTCCACTCAATCTGTAAACAGGGAAAGAACGCCATCTACAAATCTTTCCTCTTTTATACCACACCTGATCTGGACATCTATTTCTTTTTTTTTTTTTTTTTTTGAGTTGGAGTCTCCATCTCACCCAGACTGGAGTGCAGTGGCCGGAGCGGCCACCGCAGCCTCAACCTGCTGGGCTCCAGCGATCCTTCTGCCTCAGCCTTCCAAGTAGCTGGAACTACAGGTGCGCGCTACCACACCCGGCTAATTTTTGATTTATTGTAGAGATGAGGTCTCGCCAAGTTGCCCAGGCGGATCTCGAACCCGCGGGCTCAGGCAATCCCCTCACCTCAGCCTCCCAAAGGCGCGGGATTACAGGCTGAGCCACCGAGCCCGGCTGGACATCTATTTCTAACCCTTACATAACACTTGATTCTTCTGCTGCACCTAGCCTCCCCCTCAGTTCAGGCAGTGATCATTTCTTACTTGGATTACAACACGGACTAACTGGACTATGTTTTTGGTTTTGCATCCTCCGAACCATCCCCTTGACTGGTGCACAATCACCTTTCTATACTGAAGACTGATTGACATCTGGTAAGGTTACTCTTCTCCTTAGGGACTGTCAATAGAGTCTCCCTGTCTTCCAGAAAAGCCTGAGATTCCTGGAATGACATGGCACGGGCTAGATCTAGCTCCTGCCTGCTTTTCAATCTTCCATCACCTATCCAAACCTACCCCCTCCCCACCACCTGATACCCTGTACTATAAATACTGAAGCCACAGGGAATGCCCTGAAGTTCAGGGAGTACCCATTCTCCATCATGCATTTGTGCTTTGGTCCATTCTGTTGCCCCTGTTAGGAATGGCCTGCCCCCTCCCCCATGTGGAGATCTTCAGCCAATCAAGGAAAACCCTTTTATCTTAGGTTGTGGGTGACGTCTTTCCCAGTTTCCAAAGCTATTAATAATGGCCCTCTCCATGGTAGCATCACAGTGTTTGTTGCATGCCTGTCATCTCCCACCAGAGTCCTTTACTGTGCTTGCCCTTCTGAATTCTCAGGTAGAATGGGATCTCCATGAAGGCAGGTGGGCCATCATATCCATCCTTACAAACTTAGGACTGACTCAGGGACTGACAGGAAACTGTGCTTACAAACCTGTAGAATGAATCAACAAGTGATAAAGGAGATGGCTGTGATCTTGGCTCTGTCACTAGGTTACTGGAGTATGTTATTTAACCTTTTTAAGTTTTTTTTTTTTTATCTTGTAAGATGGGGACTAGACTATCTGTCAGGACTATTGTAAGGATGAAAGGCACTAATCCACATAGAACAACTGCATGCATAGGGTGGAACATACCAGATATCTTACAAAAACCACTTCCTTTGCTATATTAATACTAAGAAAAATTGAGTATGGGGATATAGCAGAGCTTTCTATAAAAGTGAGTTTTCTTTAAAAAGTACCATACTAAAGTAAGATATTAATGATAAGGGAAACTGGCTATAGGGCATATCAGAACTTTCCTTACTATCTTCGTAATTTTTCTGTAAATTTAAAACTGTTCTAATAAACATTATTTAAAATAAAGAAAAAGACATCCATCACTGCCAATCTTCCCCCCCCCACCCCACTCCCAATGAAAGGCAGGTGCTTCGAAAGCAATTTCCTTTTTTATATCCTAGTATTACATCATCTCAAAAATAAAATTTAAAAAGAAGATTATTCGCTGGATTTGGGAAACCTTATCGTTTATCTTATAAGAATTTTTGCTGCCATGAGATAGGACCTGTGATCCTTTTTGCCATCTAAGCAGTAAAAAAGAGAAGCTTAAATTCATCGTGCCCTTTTGGTCCCTAAGACCCATCAAAATGCAAATAAAAAATGCAATGGTTCTCAAGCTTCCTTTTCTGTAGAGGTGGTTGTTAATGAATAAAATATCCCTTTGCTTCCAGGGAAGCTGGAAGTTTTACCAGGACCTACCCTGGCTGACAGTGTTTCTTTAACATGCTCCTCCATCCATCTCAATAAGGACCCTGCATGCATGGCTCTGCCCACCGCATTCTTCCAGATGGGCAAGCCCAGCGCACTGTGCGGAGAAGAGACCAGCGTATTTGTCTTCCTTGACAGGCCATGTCTGTCCTTGTCATGTGTTAGATGCTACTAAAATAATCTATGTGTATGCATTTAGGAAAAAAAAAGTTGTGTCCTTGTGACAGTCACTAAATGGCACACACTGATTCCTCTCTTCGTGAGTATGCAGATAAGGAGCAAGTTGGTCCCTCTTGTAATTTCTTTTTTTTTCTTTTTTTTGAGTTGGAGTCTCACTCTGTCACCCAGACTGGAGTGCAGTGGCCACTCCCCGTCACCGCAGCCTCGACCTGCTGGGCTCCGGCGATCCTTCCACCTCAGCCTTCCAAGTAGCTGGAACTACAGGCACACGCTACTACGCCCAGCAAAATTTTTTTGATTTATTGTAGAGATGAGGTCTCGCCAAGTTGCCCAGG
>CAUYQG010292816.1:76-32309 GCA_963574415.1 Tarsius wallacei
ATATGGAAGTTTTAAGGTGCAAAGGAAGTCAAGAAACCCTGTGATACTATTAAACGAAAAGAAGATAACAATTCCATGGGGTACTTTGAGGAGACATCAACAGAGCTTCCCACATGGAGGAGGGAGGAGGGTGTTTGCACCAACCCCAGCAATTCCACAGATGAAGGTTCAAGCAGAGTCCTGAGGTTCAAATCCATTGCTTACAACACACCTAATTTTGATTTGGTGATTTACGAAAAAGCATTCGATTGAAGTTGTGTCTATAAACAGTTTTCAAGTTCTAGTAGTTTCTGACTTTTCACTGATGGCATATTCACTCTGTATTCTGTTTCATTGATCAGACTGTTAGGATTGGAATGGAATTACGATGCCTACTACAGTCATCTGTCCATGATCTTCAGACAACTATCTATAAAGGACTTTGAGGAGGGAAAAGTCAACATTGGGAAATTAGGCATGAAGCCAGCCTCACTGAACTAAGACATTCTGGAGCAAGTTTCTCCATCTTCACCAAGGGTGGGGAGAGGCCATTGTTACCAGGTGAATTGTCTCAGCAGAGTCCTTCAGAACAACTCAGCTTGTGTGTGTGTGTGTGTGTGTGTGTATGTGTGTCAGGGCCTCACTCTGTCACCCAAGCTGGAGTGCAGTGGCCCAATCATGGCTCACCACAGCCTCAACCTCCTGGGCTCAGGTGATCCCAATGCCCCCAGACTTCCAAATACCCCAGACTACAAGCACAGACCAACAAGCCCAGTTAATTTTTAGATCTTTTGAAGAGGCAAGGGCGCACTATGCTGCTTAGTCTGGTCTCAAGAAATGCTCCCACCTTGGCCTCTCAAAGTGCTGAGATTGCAGGTGTGAGCCATGGCACCTTGCTCAACTTAGTTTTAATTTTGTCTGATTGGATTCTTGGAATTTTAAAATTTGAAATATTAATCAGTACTTTTCATTGAAAAATGTTCTAGTACATTTGAAAACTTGGCATTAAATATGAGCTGAACCCTGTTTTTTCTAGCAAAGACAAGCTAACATGGATCCCTGAAACTGGTAGATTCTCCTGGCTTCAGCGCTGCAGCCCTGCCACATGGACCGCGCCATTGCTCTGTGTTCCGTGTGTAGTGGCCTGGAGGTCTTGGACCCTCTGCCCAACATTCCACTTCCTCCTGAAATAAAACACTTTGGAAATGAGTTCAGACTTTCAGACTTGTCTTACAAACCAATCATGCACGTGAAAAGTCAAACAAAAATCATACGAGATAAGAATCCATAGTGTCAGATAGATGAGAATATATGTTATATGTACAACTATATATAAAAATATATATACACTCATCTTACAAATTAACTACGAATGTGAAAACTTTATAAACAGAAGGTATACAAGATGAGAATCTATGTTTGAGAAGTGTTTGATAGATTAGAATAAATATACACACATAGATATATATGCTATATATACATATATACATTCCTTTACACACACACACACACACACACACATACATGCAAGTGTCTGCTATACAATTTGTGACACTGTAGGGAATTAGATCTCAGAAATAAAACTACACTTAAACACAAAGGAAAGAAGACTAAAACCAATAATATTTGAAAACTTAAAACTGAAGTCTGATAAGCACATTAAAACATATTTTTAGAATACAGGATTTATATATTTTCGGTAGCACCTCTGGGCCAATATATCACATGATACTAACCATACTAACACATGTGGTGGAGAAAGGGTCATTATGAAAGGTAGCAGTAAGTACACTTCTATTTACTCAATAGTGAGTTATAAATAAAATGGAACAAGTTGTAATAACGCCTATACACATCATTTCACAAAGCGTATCAGTTCGTCGTAGAAATTCACCGGCAAACAAGCTGTCTCTGCTGACTCCCCTGAAGCTGGCAGGTTGTGGCGGTCCACACTCCTAAAAACTCCAAAAGCAGTTGGGCACCCATGAATTCTGAAGTCGGCTCTGCTCCCAGAATAGCGTTTTGTGCCTCCTTTTTTGCCACGCTGCATTTAGCTCAGGATGTTTTTTTGCTTCATGCCTGACTTAGAAAAGTAGGACAAGTTTAGTTTTTGACAGCGTCATTCTGCGTTCTGAGTGGGCGGGTTGTCTGCCAGTCTCTTCAGTCTGTCTCTGCTTTTGACTTTTTTCCTTTGTGATTCCAAAACAAGGCTGTAAACAGCACTTACTCTGAGATAGCAGGTTTGGGGCAGCCGTGGATGCATGCAAATAGCTTCAGATGCTGAAATATTCAAGCAAATGCCGCAGAAGCCTGACTGCAGCGCCACAACGGAGGCAACTGTGATATCTGGGATCTGCAAAGCTCACGTCTCAGGAACTGTCATTAAGCCTGGAACAGTCTCAGCCAGCATGACTTTGGTGTCACATATTGATAGCGTGCAGTGAACCTCTGCTTTGCTTCCGGAGTGGGTGGAAGGGATGAAAAATACACACACACAGGGCGAGTCCGTGCCCAGACCGGGGGTCAGGTGCATCGCACCTCGCTAGTCAGAAGGTGAGACATATCCAGTCCAGGTGGCCTCCTGCCCCTCCTCATCAGCTTAAAGACATGTCTAAAATCGAGCAGTCAAAGCCGGGTGAACTTTGTAGCTGAGACCACTGTGGCCCTGCAAGGTGATTAGTGCGCATCATGCGTGTCCGAAGGAGGTAGAGGGGGGTCTGTAATCTTTCAAGCATCGAAATATCTCTTTCCTGCTAAAGAACATTTTAATGAAAGGTGTCATTAAAGTGGAAGCCCTTTGTCTGTCCGCAGAATGTCTCAGTGTGGGGTCTCCGGACACTTCGAATGCCACCCTCCAGAGAGCACAGCCTGGGGCATTCCGGGAGCCAAAGCCTGGCCTTCACTGATCCCGTCCCTTCTCCACAGGGACTGAGATGGGACAAGGGACTATGTGAAAGGATGCATTATGGAGCTCTCTGAGGTGGAAAACCTGCCTCCTGGGAGTTGAGGTCAAATCAGGAAATCAACTCTTTTGGGTGGTCAAATAGGTGGATGTGTGGCGACAATGTCAGCCTCGAATGTCACGCCTGGGCTCAGGAATGCTGCCTCTGACACTGGCCTGAGCTGTTCTTCCTGCTCTTTCCATCTGTGCTCTTTCCATGGAAGCACGTGTGTCCTCCACTGGCTTCAATGATCCTAACGCTGATTTCCAGAAGGTAAATGTCTAACGTGGGTCAAGAGAGAGAAGCATAATCCAATGATTCAGGTACGGGGACACTTCGGTAAGGCAGGGGAAACCTTCTGCATGTTCGAAGGGAAGACAGTATTGTGGGCATCAACTATTGGTCTCATGTTTTAAAAGCCCAGATTATATTCTGTTCTTTACTCAGTATGTGACATTGTTTGATGATTTACACATACTTGGGTGAACTAATTGATTCTATGTCTTAAACGACGTCTACTATGATGGCTGTTCTACACATGTCAGACTATCCAGTGTGTGAATCTACTCTTATTATCAATGAATACAAATAATATTTGAATATATAACATAGCCCTTAAGTGGCAAAAAAATGAAATAATCTTCCAAACCCAGTAGGTGTAAATCTCACACTCAGATTCATGGCTTTGCTCCAAGAAAATAAAACAAAACGAAAAACAAAAACTCACTAAAAATTAAGAGAAAATTCCACACCCAGGAGAGAGGACCACACTGTATACCTTAGCTCATAGGAAGGATGTTTATCATGTCGGCAGGTGACCTACTGACTCGTCTGGTTGTCTTTCACAGAGAGACATTTATCAAGCAGACATATGGAACACCTGTCCTGAGATTGCACCAAAGAGCAGGTATGGTGTCATCTTGATGGCAACCTACTCTCCCTTGAAGATTCCATTCCCAAACTAGAAGGTGTCTGTTTGAGGCCATGACAGTGTCAGTTAAGAGCACAGATGCTGGCGCAGACTATCTGGGTTTGAATTCAGCTTTTTCACCCACTAGCTGGGTGACTTCCTTATGCCTCAGTTTTCTCATCTGTAAAATGGGGATAGCTATCTCACAAGCTGTTATGAGGATTCAGGACCTTTGTAACCAGGAAGCACTCTGGGGAGGACCTGGAACATAGAGGGTGTTATATAAGCATTTGATAACATCACATTTAAGTGGGATCTGTTTCAGCTTGTGTCAAAACAGTGGTCAACAGATAGTAACAGGAACAATCTGTCTTTTGTAGTGACTCTAAGATTTTTAGAAGATGATGTTGAGATATGAAGTCAAGTCCCAGGCAAACCCTCTCTGGTAACAAACTGTCTACACCTGTGATGGCTGATTTTAGCTGTTCACCTGACTGGGTTAAGTGGTACCCTAATAGTTGGAAAAGAATTATTTCTGGGGGTGTCTGTGAGGGTGTTTCCTGAAGAGACTGGTGTTTAAGTCACTGAACCTTCGTCCTATGGGGGCAGACACTGTCCAGTTAGCTGAGAGTCCAGATAGAACACAAAGGTGGAGGAGAGGTGAACCCTAGGGCCGGGACACCCATCTTCTCTTGCCTTTGGATGTGGAAACTTTAGGTTCTCTGGCCTTGGACATAGACTAAGTCACACTGCCAGCTCCCAGAGGTCTTCAGCTTGCAAACTGCATATTGTGGGACTCAGCCCCATAATCACACGAGCCAAGTCCCATAATAAATCCCCTCTCCTACATCTATCTATCATCTGTCTGTCTCTATCTATCTGTCTATGTATCTTCATCATCTATCATCTATTATCTATCTATCTATTGATCATCTATCATCTATCTTTGTATCAATCACCTTCTATCTATCTTCGTCTATCATCTATTATCTATCATCTATCTATCTATCATCTATCAATTTATCGTCTTTCTACCTATCTATCATTTATCATCTATCCATCTATCCTCTATCAATCAACCATCTATCTATCTTCATCATCTATTATCTATCTTTCTTTTTATCTATCTTTCATCTATTATCTTCATCAGCTATCTATTATCTATTTATCATCTATCTGTCTATCTATCTTTCTATCATTTATCTATTTATTTTCTATCTTCCTATCTATTGATCTATCTGTTATCATCTCTCATCTATCTATCTATCCTCTATCTGTGTATCAATCAATCATCTATCTATCTTCATCATCTATTATCTATCTTTTTTTAATCTATATATCTTTCATCTATCTATCTAATCTCCTTTTTGTCATCTATTATTTATCTTCCTATCTATTATCTACCTATCATCTTTCTATCTACCTATCTATGTACCTACCTATCAATTATTATTTATCTATCTATTCCCTGTCTACTTACCTACCTACCTATCCATCCATCCTATTGGTTCTGTTTCTCTGGAGAGCTCTGACTAACAGGACACCCAAGCATTCTCCCCCACCTGCACACTTCAGTATCTATCAAGGAAGAAGCCCTGCTTCGCTGTTTGCTGGCCCCTTATAGTTTGTCTTTCTTCTTCAAACACCTTTGAGCTGGGCAGTAGCTTTCTAAATTGGTTGTGAGCCCTTAAGACTGTTTTTCCTGAACAGCAGACCTCACAGGTAGTGAGACATATGATGTGTGATACTCTGAGCAAGTCATGGAGGTCCATCTGGGCATGTCACCTGCTAGCTAAACTCAGGGATTCTTGAGAACAAGGGGAGCTTTGGAGTAATCAAACTGATCATTTTCTTATGGTTCAGGATGAACCAGAATTTCTTCCAGATCCCCTGAAATGTGCTGTGTTAAGTGGGCCAGGGGAAGGGACCTGGAATATAACAAATTCCCTGCAGTCCAGCATGTTGCAGGCAGGTGTGGGCATATCAGACTGAGCTCAGTTCTTATATAAAGAACTGGAAGAATCTAGAATATTGGTAAGAACGTCATCACATTTTCTGTGGAAAACAATACAAAACAAAAAATAAAAACAATGATTAGGGCACTGATTTGTACTTGAAGATATTTTCCTTAGAGAGTCAGGACTTCTTGGTCTGTGGTTTTCTAGCAAGTGAAGAGGCAGAACAGTGGCAGCCATGAGCTGTCTCCTTCCCAGGACAGTGGGGATGTTTGATAGTGACACTGGGTTGCCTGTGATGACTCATTCTCCTCCCCTCCACCCACACTGTAGAAGTGAGGACACTACATCCCGTGGGTGCTTGGAGATAGAGTGTTTCACTGTTAAATGCCCCACCTCTGTTCAGAGTGTCACATGCGTGACCGTGTGCTTACGGTCAGGAAAGGTTGTCAGGAAGCCACCACATTTCAGATGAATCCTTTCCCCTCCATGATGTCTGAAGGTTTAAGATCCTAGCAACAATATTGTTCACAAATAAAGATGCTTTTGTTAACAGCAAAAGGGAGAAAGGTTTAGCTAGAATATTAGAATACTCCAGAGAGCACATCCACATGTACAAACATGATGGGAGGTGCACAAAACCAGTGAAGGTTGAGGCAGACTTACAAGAAGTATTTTTCACCAGGGAGGACAAATTTAAACCCTCTTTTGAGAAAAGGGCTCCAGAGTAGAGAAGATCAGAAAAGGACCCCTCACAAGAAGTTGAGGGGGCAGACAGGGCTCTCTGATCCCAAACCTGGGATGGCAAAACAGAGATCTGATGGAACTAATTCATCACTCCACTGAGCCATTCCACAGGGCGATCACTTCCACCCGGAATTTGCAGAGAATCCTTCACTGGTTGGCTCTTCCAACTATGCACCTGAAGACTGCTTCGACCTGGCAGGGTTCAGAACATGTTACCCCAAAATATGGCACCTGGCATATTGCATATTTTAGGTTAACGTGACTTGAGAAACAGCAGATGTGGGGAGGGTTGATTTCCTTCTTCTCCCATGAGACAGGTCCTAAGACCCTCCTGTAAGAGTCGCCCTCCCTATACCAGGAGGAACGGACATTCCTTATGTCTAAAGACAGAGGGACACCAGGTGGAATTCGAACGATCGGCAGGCCCGAGTTCTCCTGTCCACTCCCCTAGTTTGTGCTCTGTCTTACCAACTGTCTCCGTGACTTTCCACTCCTCATCAAACCTGGAACGAGAACGCTGGACTTCATGGTTTCTTTGGGTCTTCATTTCCTTATGAAGTCTCCTGTGTCTCATAAAACTTACAATAGATACATGTGTATATTTATAACTTCGTGCGACATAACGTTTATTGTTCCCAGGAGCTCAAATTTTCACAATTTCCCAAAGGTTATTTGGCAATACATAATAAACTGTCTAATAAATATCTAACATCTATTTTGACAGTATCTAATGAAACAGGTGTCAATATTTTTGACCTATCATTGTCACTTAGCTAACATTTGGATATATACAGATGGATGTATAGCTTATAAAATCCTTGCCACTTTTTTTCTTTTGGCCTAATTGTGAGGCATTGGAAACAGCCTGAATGACCATTAGTGAGGTTTGCACGTATGTGTTATGGTGAATCTATTTTTTATTTTATTTTAAAGATGTGGGGTACAATTCAGGGTTAGGTATACAAATGTTCATTATGCAGGTACCCTTGTTGATGAGGTGTACCCCCCGAACAGTTTCCCACTACTGTCAATCCGTTTCTTACAGTATTATGAAAATTGTTCAAGGTCTGCTTATGAGTGAGATCATGTGATACTCATTTCTTTGTTTCTGTGATAGATCACTCAGTATTATAGACTCTCAGTTCATCCAAGTTATTGAGAAGTTCATAATTTTGTCCTTATTTGAGACTGTGTAATATTCCATCATGTATTTGTACCACATTTTTTTTTTATCCAGTCCTCTTTTGATGGCAGCATGGTTGGTTCCATGTCTTTGCTAGTGTGAACAATACTGCAATAAACATGTATGTGCAGGTATCTTTTTCATAGAGTGATTTGAGTTCCTCTGGGTATATTCCCAGTAGGGGGATTGTGGGATCATATGGAAGGTTGATTTTTAGATCTTTTAGGAATCGCCAAACTGTTTTCCACAGAAGTTGTACTAGTTTACCCTACCACCAACATTGTAGAAGTGTTCCCTTTTCCCTTCATCCTCTCCAGCATCTGTTGTTTTTTGAGTTATTCATGATGGAAAGCCTGACTGGAGTTAGGTGGTATCTCAGTGTGGTTTTAATTTGTATTTATTTGATGACTAATGAGGCTGAGCATTTTTTCACGGATCTGTTGGCTGGTTATGGTGAATCTATATGGAGATAGATGTGACAATAAAAATAATACTAATATATACAAAAATAAATGTGTATGTATTTCTCATGTTAATTTGTCTTTCATTAATCCAATTCCCAGGACTCCAGTAGGAGACCCTGGGCGGGGTGGAAGAGAAAGATTTTTTTGTCGTGTTATTGCTCCGACCTCATGGTCATACCGCTTGGGAGGGTTCTGACCTTCCCCTCTGCATGGACCAGAAGGAGACAGGTGTGTCTTTTTCTCTTCTCTCCTACCTTATTGTCATTGTTCTCAGGAAAATAGGAACAGGGTAAGAAAAAAAAATGCTTTCCTCAAAGAAATCTCTGCACCAACCCTTTGTCCTAGTTCCAAGTGAGTGTCTAGTAACCATTTCCATTACAAGAACCGTTGTTCAAACTTTTGAAACTCAAATCCAACACACTATCATGCGTGTTTATGTTATACTTAGTGTTCATATATGTATACACACACATATGTAAAATGTCATTTTAAAAAAATCAGAGGCTTATACAAAGTAGTGTGTCTTTCGGTGTAAGATTAGTAGAATTTTGAGGCCATAAATTATCCTTCGCTCATTGATAGCACAGGTGAGTCCCAAGGGGCCGCCTAAAGACTGAGAATAAACAAGATTGTGTCACTTAGAAGAAACTTGAAACAAATAGAAGGAAAACAAGGAAGCAGTAAGCAAGCCCCAGGGGTCAGGCGGCAAACAGGAAGAGGCCCTGGGAGGAGCAGGGGAGAACAGACAGGACCGTGCCTGGTTGGCTGCTGGATGGGCGTGGTCCTGGGCACAGAGGCAGAGCCTAAGTGTGGGAAAGCTGCCCTAGGAGATGGTGTCAGAACTGCCCTGAGAGCAGGCAGGATTCTACTTAAGAGCACATTTTAAAAAATCAAGACTACAAAATTCCCCAGTGTGTTGACCACATTGGTCAACAGACTTGGCACAGAAAGGCTTTGCCATTTCCAAAAGTCGGAATGCATCTTTCGATCACGGAAGCTGCAAACCACTGAGCTTCCTGACATGGCTTAATCTCATTGAATCCCTGCTGTTTCATCTGCAAAAAGACAACAGCAACAACAGGAATAACACACTAAACTGAAACAAGCAAACAAGCAGAGCACAAAAGACGATTCTTAGTATTGGGTAAATAAATTGAGATTACATTGTGCCTCTCACAAAATCTGGCACGGGTAAGCCTCTGTGAATGTTTATTTTCTTTCCTTTTGATATGCTGCAGACTCTGGAAACTGTTCTAAACTACAGATTCTAAAAATGTTTTCAGCCACAGCCCTGCTGGTGAAAAGGGCTGCTCTGGGGCTGAGGCTGAGTGACCACAGTGGATCCTTCCTTCACCCACAGGCTTCTGATCTGCTGTATTTTCCATTCATGGAATCTAGTGAACACACATGTGTACAAGTTCAAGTGCCATTCCCGAAGAGGTCGCCATGAGTTTCAGCACATTACATTAGTTAAATCAAGGTAGCCACATTTTAGGAAATAAAAAAGATGAAATCACAAAACAAAGTCATTGATGTAAATTATTCAAAGTTCAAAAATGGGAAAAGATTGTTATCAGCTGCTTTGATTACCTTCAACACAACTCATCTCCATATGGTAAATTTGAATATTGCTATTTTTTTTGGATGTGAAGATGAGTAGACACAGAAAAACCCCAACATATATGCTCACCAGTTCATGCCAAGCATAAAGTACCACATACTAAATTCTTACGACAGAGTCAAGACATACATTCCATAAAGCTATAATTTCTTGTAAAAAAGAGGCAAATGTCTCTCTCTAGTACCCTGTACCTGATTCACACACTCACCGCACAGCACTAGGCATTTCCATGGATGCAAAGCTTGCCATATGTAACTTTTATTTTTCAAGTGCAGAAAATTAATTTAGGAATTGTTTTTATAACTACTTAATGCCTCCCTGTGCCTGCCCGTGGTGAACCTTATTGATCCCACATTACCATAAGGCTTGAAGGTTGAGGAGGTGAACTTGACACTCAGGCACTTGTCTCCCGGTCGGGGGTTCACGACCTTCAGTGGTGGCTGCCTTGAGTCCTTCTAAGCAGTCTGCAGTGGTTTTGCTCTTGTTTGCTCATAGTTCTCGTTCCCAGCCTAGAAATTTTCCAAGTTGTATTCTATTAAGATTTCACTCTTACGATATTTTTAACGTTTCTATAAAGATGTACAGTGAACACAAGCGAGCTAATGGCAGCAAGAGCTGTGGGGAAGCCAGAGCTCCACACAGTTTCTGGAAATATTAACCCCCTGGATGGAGATGAATGGGCTTATTTCCATAAGGTTTATTGTGGCCTTTCGCCTCCAGTGTAATAGCAACTATTAGGATTTTAATATATGGATTGAAAGGCTATTTGCTTCAGATTTGATGAAATATTAACATTGCTTCTGAAATCTGTTCTAAACATGGCACTAATATATCTTGATGAATTACACTAAGTACAGTTTAGACTTAGTGGGTCTAGTCCCACTTCAGAGAGTTATTACCGTGTGTCATGGAAACACTTTAAATTTATGTTTAAAATCTGTAAAGTCTTCGACTTAAATATGTTATTAATTTTTAAAGTTCTGTTTTAGAATACCCATATATTTGTAACAAGAAGTGCAGTAAAAGAAATAAATTTGTATCTGAATTAGAGTCATTTTTAAAGAAACCAGTAAAGAATGACTTAGAGGAAAGACCTTATTTCTCTGAGTAGATCTTTGTTTGCAACTCTCCCTTAGGAGCCACAAGAGGGACTTTTTTTTCCTTCTGAGTCGGGGTCTCACTCTGTCGCCCAGGCTGGAGTGCAATGGCATGATTACAGCTTCCTGTAGCCTCGACCTCCTAGACTCAGGCCATCTTTCTGCCTCAGCCTCCTGAGTAACTGGGACTACAGGTGCCCACCACCATGCCTGGATCAGTTTTTTGTAGAGATGAAATCTTGCCATGTTGCCCAGGCTGGTCTCAAACTCCTGGGTTCCAGCAGTTCCCCGTCCTTGGCTTCCCGAAGTGCTGGGATGATAGGTGTGAGCCAACATGTCCGACCAAGATGGAGTTTTGTTTCTCATCTCCCAAAGTTTTTAAGAGAAGCTTCTAATTTAGGATAATTTCTTGAGGGAGACAAAACTCAGACAGTTTAGAAAACAGAAGAAGGAGATAGGGATGAACTGACTTGTGTCCCCTGGGCATCCGCATGTGGACATCCTGACCCCCTCTGCCTCCCAGTGTGACTGCCTTTGGAGCTAAGGTCTTTAAAGGGGTAATTCAAAGTAAAATAAGGTCTTCAGGGTGGACCCAACGTGACTGCTGTTCTTCTAAGGAGAGACTGAGGCACAGAAAGAAGACCGTCTGCGAGTCAAGGAGAGAGACCACTGCAGGAAGCAGCCCTGCCGGCTCCCTGATCTTTAGCTTCCAGCCTCCAGAACTGAGAGAAATAGGTTTGTGTGAATTAGGTCACCTAGTCGGTAGGTCTTTGTCATGGCAGTCCTAGAGAACTAACACAGGTGGCAATGTGATGCTCCAGAGTCCTTAGAGACAGAAAATAATTCTTGAAAGTATCCAGATGAGCTGTTCATAGAAACATGACATCTTACAAAATGATATTTGAATCAAAATGTGAGTGAAAACATCGAACATCAGGAAAACATGCAGGGGGTTTAGATGTTTTGAGGAAAGGGCATGGCCCACGACCATGCATTTCTTTTGAATTCCCTTGATTTGAGCAGAAGAGAGTTTCAAGACACGTGGGAAGACCTGGGGCCTGTGGGGTGAGCCAGGGCTTGTGGGTTCTAAGACTTACACAAAAGGGGAGCTCTGGAAGGGAAAATGAGCGGTCTTGTCAGGTTCTGTCCCAGGCCGCGGGAGGGAGCTGAATGCAGGGGTCTCAGGGCTTCGCATAAATCTTCCCTGATCCCTAGCTCATGGGATGCCCGCCTTCCTTTCTCCCACTTCTTTAACTCCCCTCCCTCCCCTGCCTCCATGGCCATGGGCTTCTTTCTGGCAGTAACTGCCCTCTTCCTCTTCCCCCTCCCTCTCCTCAGGGACCCTCCTATGTCTCAAAGAGGCTCCAATCTCAATCTCCGACAACTCCCCTGCAAAACGAACTTCCCTCATCTATTTTCTTGCCAAATCTGTGCTTGTTTTACATTTTCCCTTCCTTTTATCCACGACTTTGTCACAAGCACTCTCTCTGCCTCCCTGTCCAGGGAGTGCTGCCCCAAAACACTCTTTCCTGTCAATACCATTGCAGTTTGAAGAAACAGCATAACTCCTTGTCACTTCCAAAATGGATAGAGCCTTCTCTCTAAATCTCATCCTGCTGGGCCAAGTTGAGCCAGAATGGTGGAATTTATGGAAACTCTCCAGTTTTCAGATCTCAGGGCCCCCCACCTCCATCTTGCATTTCCTTATGTAAAATTTCCACTTCTATGGTATTTTCTGAGTTTCGGGTTCATCTCAGCATTTGTCATGTCTCACTGAGACTCTAAGGAATGCTGTGGGGCAGGGGTTCATTTCACCTTCATCTGTAGCTGGTCTTGCAACTGAGGGTCCCAAGACGCAGAGCATGGTACAGGGAGTGGTGACAGTGCTGTGACAGAGCCCGGGGCATCTGGCATTGGCCCTCCCTCTCTTTCTGTATCCTGGGTGGACAGAGAGCTCGCTGATCCATCCCGTGGTGGGGAGGGACCTGGCATGAGTGGTCCCCTCAAGGACGCTCAGAAACAAGGGGTCCTGCTAGGTGGAGTGAGTGGGGCCAGATTCCAGTATGCTTGCCCCTTGGCTGGACACCTTGGTGCAGACAACTGTTAGATGGTGTGGACGGTGTGGTCTAGTCTGTGGTGGGCACTGGCTGGTCCCCTCTGGGGAGGAGTGTTTGCTGCAGTTACATGGGCCCAGCCAGCTTTCTCTGGGGTGGGAGGGAAGTGCCTGGCCCAGCCAGGTCTAGGAACTGTGTGCTGTAATGCAGTTTCACCTTTCTGTTCTCTCAGTGCTGTCTGTTGGAGTTTGCTGGGTCTGGCATGACACTCCCAGGCCTCTGTCAGAGGCCACAGGGCTCCCACAAGCATCTCACTTGGCGTCCTAGCAATGTAGCAACTGCTACATCTGCACCAGGTGAAATTCGGGGGATCCCAGAGCCTAGCCTCAGCCTTCTCCTGCCCAGGTCATGAGCCACCCTCCTCCTAGGAAGTGGGTGAAATCTTCTCCACTCCCAGTTTTCACTCTGACCCCTCCTGTGGGGTCTTCCTGGGCCTGGGGCTCAGTAAACCCAACTTCCACCCAGGGAGTCTCTCCAAGACACTGATGGAGATGGCCAGCAATTCTGCCCGTGGTGATAGCCACGAGGGTCTGGCATTGCATGAGAACTTGTGTTGTAGATTTGTAACAACCACCAGTGAGGATGTAAAAAAATAGACAATGAAGTGTTTTAAAGTTAGAAGTGCATGCAGTTGCTGGAAGCTCTTTGCAGAATTAACCCCAAGTCGAGACAGTCGCTATTCCATCAGAGTGGAGTTGGGACAGGGAGGCAGCTCTAAGCCCACCAGGTGGAGGCTCATTAGTTTCTGTGACCAAGTTCCAGTGGTGAACTTCTGGCCAAACATCCAACTCATCCTGTGCCAGCGTGGCTCTGCCCAGAGTGGAGAAGGAGGTGACTTTCCTGACACACCAGAGTTGGGGGTGGGTGTGGGATGGGGGAAGGGGAGGGCGTGCAATGCTGCCAGACACCTGAGTCATCAGGGCACAGATTGTGGGGCACAGAACAGGCAGCATCATGCAGGTGGGTGCCTCCCTTCTCATGGAGGGGCATGGCTGGTGTGGGCCAGCATGAAACATGTGTACACACACACACACACACACACACACACACACACATGCACACACACACTATCTCTCTCCTGTGCATGGTGTACCAGTCAGCTTCTTTGTTATCTAAGTAGCTGCTCCAGCATCCCCCTTAGCCCTGACCAACAGAGAGTCATTGCATGCGGCACCCCTTCTAGTCATTGCTGTTGGTTCATTCGTTGCCTTGTCGGTGCCAAGCACAGTACCAGATGTGGAGACAATCTTGGGTGACCCTGCCTCTTCATCTGTGCCTCCTGTCTCCTGGGGTGATGGACATCTCCCAGCAAAGGATGGGGGCTATGGTCAGGAGAACACGATAGCCATCACCTTATACCCCGTGAGGCCAGCAGAACAGGAGCCCCAAGATTTAGGAACACCCTTTTGGTCCACATCATCCTCTGACATACACTCTCTTGGTCCGTGGGGTTCATGTCTCTGTGTCGGGCTGCCTTCTTCCCAAGTGGGCTCATGTCTCTGTCTTTAAACGCTTCTCTCAGTGCAGGGAGGCCACTTTGCACTTCAGGACACAGAAATGCTTTTTTACAAAAGAAAACTTATTTGAGAACATAGAGACCTCATGTTTCTTCCTTGCCATTACTTTGGATTGGCAGGAACCAGTTAAGGAAGAAAAAAATACCCAAGGTTTATATACTTGCTAGTGGGAAACAGCACAATGTCAAAACAAAGCGAAGCAAATCCTTTTATCTAACAGTTTAGCGTGGATTTCTGAACCCATCTAAGCCTCAGAGAGTCTCCCTGAAATCGCCATCCTAGGGTCCCTCGTATGAGGTTGTTTGAAGGGAGGTTACTTCCAAAGGGCTAACAACCTTGTACGCTAAAATGTGGGGACAGCCAATATTTTCAATTCTTTAATTTTTTTTTTTGAGTGGCTATGCTTGCTATGACTGCAGTTGAAGGTGTATCACATGTCATTGCTTCTTAGGAGTATCTTGAAGCTGTTATAGGAATTATCAGAGAAAAGCATCTTATGATTTAGAGTATCATCACTAAAAGAAGTCAGCGAGAGTTTCTGCATCTTGGGGATGGAGGGCCCCCCCTTGAGTGTGGCAGATGCGCCCCCACCAAGATATCCCTGTGGTTGTCCACTGAACAGTCCCTTGGTGGTTTCTATCTGCCTTCTTGTCTTCCCTCCAGCTGATATTTGGTTCTAGAAATTAGTAATAATTACCTTGCTGAATATTATAAAGAATGATAAATTCTGATTCTGTAGAGCAATAAACAGCAAAAGCATTCATCTCTGTTAGAAAGAAGAAGTAAATAACACCCAGATGGTATGAACCAACCAAGTGGGTCTTCCTGCTTATCTGCAAAAAACAAGGACTGAGATGGCATGAAACGGTCTTACTGTTCAAAGAAAATGTTGCTGCATAGAATAATTTCTAATGCCAGAATTACTGGGTTTAACGTCTTCATTCTTTTGCTAGGTTGTTCTGAAAACATTTTCTCCTTAAGATATTCAGATTTTTAAATACACTTGCTAGCAGGAAATAGCTGAAGCGAGTGTAAGATATCCAGATTTTATGTGCTTGAAATGGAAGCATGATATAAATAAAAACCATATTATTTCTTACGTGTACTCTAATCTGTTGCTTTTAAATCCACACTGTCTCAGTCTTTCATTGTTGTTTGGCTTTCTTACACCGGCCTATTTAGCACATGCTTTTACAGAAGAGCTGACTAGCTCTGGGGGCAGAGAAAAGGGCGACACCTTCACTCGCCATTTTCAGGTGGTCTACTCGCCACCTTGGCCATCTGCAGCAGAATCTGGGTCACCTTCAGGCATGACTTGAGCCTCACAATTTCAGTGAGGCCTGGTTTCATGTTGGCATGCAACCGTCTCTTCATAAACATCCAGGTGTTGGGGGAGACCCAGGTTTTGAGAGTGAATTTTCTCTTTGTTGATTGCTACAGCTCACACATGGATTTGCAGCCTTACCATTTGTGAGTTATTCTAGATTAGAAAAATATTCCCACGGATGGAAATTGTTAGCCCCCAATTGCAGCTGTTTCTTCGCCGCGGTGTTGCGTGATTGGATTTTATTTTCTAAATGGCTGTTTATATTATGCATGAAATTGTTCCATTTGCCTCTGGGATTTGTGTGATACGAGAACCGCTAACTGCTTTGGTTAGGGTCATTGGTAAAGTGATATATTGTCATGAAAGAATTGGAGATCGTTTTGAAAATTGACCTCGAATGCTACTTGAGTGCACTGCAGGTCTGGGGCAGTGTTGTGAGCATTTATTATATCGTGAAGTTAGGCATCTGTCCCCACTTAAATGTCACATTTTTGGTTGTTTAACACAAAGATTGCCCTTCTGCAAGGCGCTTGGAGATATAACCTGAGAGACTCAGGCTTTGATGCTTTGAATCTTGAAGGGTTTTTCTTTCCTTTTTTGACTGTCACAACTACTTAGGATGGAGTCGAGTTTGACAGATATAATGGAATGAGAAAAAAAATGAAGCACAACATGGAAAGCTTATGGAAGTTTCAGAAGAGAGCTCCAAAGTGATACAAGATTTGAACATAAATCCCCTCGAGAGAAGCTTAAATGCATTTTGCTCGAAAAAATATATATATATCTGAGGATGAAGTTAATAATTGTGGCTGGGTCTGCATAACAGACTTCAGATGGTTGGGTTTGGGGGCAACAAAAATGAAATAGCCTATTTAGTGATGATTTCAACCACGAAATGTCTGGTTTCAGGCTTGAACCAAACCACAGTCTCCACCCACCCCTAGCTTGGCGCCGTCCGAGACGCTTGTCCACAGCCTCACCAGTGAGAGGGTTTTTATGCCACTGGGGGTACCCAGACTTATTTTTCTTTGTTCTCCCTCTTTTTGCTAAAGACCCCTGTGCTCACTCACTCTTTTCTTTCAAATGAATTCTTGGTTGTAGCTTATTGACAATTGTGAAGGGCAATGTGATGGAGACCATTTTAGCATGGTACCCATTGGGAGATATTAACAATGCCACCAAAACTAGGGCATGGAAATAAAATGTGTGCAGTGATGGGGTTCTGGGTCTCATCTCCAGACAGTCTCTCCAATCCTCTGAGAGTCTCATGGAAGAGGAGTCCAGAAACATCAACTTTCTGCATATAAAGTACTTTATTCTTTAAAAAAAATTTTATTCAATGGTAAGTGTCACATTAACAGTATGATGTTATCTAGTGGCTATAGGCTAATGCAATCATTGAATACATGAAAAAAACCCTCTTAATAAGAGGGAACTGGTAGTCCCAATGTATTCAATAGTTGTGATCCTTTGAAAGTTCTGCATCCAGGTCATGAAGACCCATAGACCCATGCTCAAAGAGCAGGTTGATTTTTCAGTGTTCACTGATCATACAACATGAGCAAAATACTATCCCAGGAACTGGGGAATCAATGACAAATAAGAAAGAGCTCCTACTCTTGACCAGCTAGAGTTTTGTGGTAGAGAGAAGGGCACAACCAACCATCTCATTTAGGTGTGTGTTGGGGTAGTGGAAGACGTAGGTGCCCCAGAGCACAAGGGGACTTAACCAGATGGTGTGAAGAGCAAACGCCTTGGAGAAGGGCTGTGGTGGGTCCTGAGTATGGGTCGGCAAGGCCACGTCCCAGCATCATGGGATGCTACAGTGACCCAGGTTTGGCCAGTGAGAGCATCTTCAAGTTGGTGCTCATGTCCTTTTGGTTTGCTCCTAGTAAGGAATCCTTTTTTCTTGCATGAGAAGACAGCACAGACTCGCCATTTTCATGTCTAACTCCAGACATGGACTTAGCCATTTCTCCAAGGTGCTCTTAGTAACTCCTTACTATAATCTGCATGTCAGTATTGCTTACTGTCAGAAGCATATACACAATGGAACATTACGCAGCCATAAGGAAGGACAAAATTATGAACTTCATAGCAACTTGGATGGATTTAGATGTAATACTCAGTGATCTGTCACAGAAACAAAGAACCAAGTATCACGTGTTCTCACTCATAAATGGACTTTGAATATGTACCATAATACTACAATAAAGGAATTGGCAGTAGTGGGAAACTGCCAAGGGAGGGGGAACATACAACATCAATAAGGACATCTGATCTCAAGTGAGGCTCAAACTTTATCTGTACAATGACCATTTGTATACACAACCTTGAATTGTGCCCCACATCTTTCAAACAAAAAAAGAAACATAAAAAGTGTATTTTCCAGAATGTGAAGGTACAACTCTAAAAGTTATGCATCGTCCTGTCTCCAGGGTCAGGTTAGTACTCCCATTGTGCATCACCCGAAAGTTTACAGCTCTAATAACTCAAAATTAGTAAAAGATGTTTGAACAATTTGTTAGAGAATGTTATGCTACCACAGAGAATACAACGTTTCTATTTCTTGGTGAATTTATATTAAAGTCAGTAATTCTCAAGATTCCAGCTTGTCAATGTGTCCTAAATATTTTAATGAGTTCTAATAATACAGATTAAAGTTAAATAAGCATTAAGAGAGTCAATTAATTTCCACTTAAATAAGGAAAAGCAACACATTATTCTCCACATAAAACCAGTGCATACTAGGAAAGACATGAAGAAGCCAGGGAAGGGAGTGAACCCAGCATCCTTCTGAGCAAGGCAGTTTTGAGTCCCCCTTCTGCAGGGATGAGGAATGATGCTTGCGGGGAGAAGCAGAGGCCTTGCCACAAGAAGTACACTCAAAAGTCCCAACGCACCAACTGGCTTTGTTTCTGGAAGCACATATGCAATGTGACAATGAACTAGGAGACCCAAACTTTGGAGAGTCCCAACGCACCAACTGGCTTTGTTTCTGGAAACACATATGCAATGTGACAATGAACTAGGAGACCCAAACTTTGGAGAGTGCTCTGCCTTAACATAGCTATGTGATGAAGACCCATCGCCATGTCCCCAGACCTCAGTTTCCAAACCTGCAAAGAGATGGCGTGAAGTATCATATCCGGTACGTCCCCAGGCTGTGTGTGTGCCAAAGTGTGTCAGGGTCCCCTGACCATGTGGTTCTGAAATAGTTCTAATCCTAAATGTTCTGTGGATCGTTCGATGGAAAAGCATGTTGCAGGTCCAATGCAGAATGTTTGCAAATCTGGGCTGTCGGCGGGCCTGAGGGAAGCTTCCAGAACAAACTACATTGAAGGAGGGTGGTAATGAAATGGGTGTAAGCTACCTGCCTGGGGTCAAATCAAGCATTAAGTTGGGGAAGGGGAAGGATCCTTCTTAATTTTCCTTTGCCTGAATTGTAGCCTGAACCAATTTCTTTTTTCTTTTTTCTTTCAGAAGTGATTTTTTTAGGGCGTTGTGAGAAACCCACAAGAGCAACAGTGGTTACTGAAATCCCTTTTTGTTTCATAAAGCAGGAAAACTATTGGCTGCTGTAGAAAGCAAAATCTTGCCTCCCCCTAGAGAAAGCAATCCCTGGAGTGATGCGGAAGAAGATTTGGCAGAGAAATGTCTCAGCCCATCTTTGAAGCCTCCGCTGAGCTCCCTTCTTGTGTTTGCTAGCACGACAACGTTCCCAAAGTACAATTCTCCCTACAGCTCGAAGCCAAAAGTTATTGAGAAAAAGTGCTTGTTTAAGACTGATTTTTGCCCTCCTAACAGTTATTCTCCACACTACACAGTTTTTTAAATCTCCATTTTGTAGGATGAAACCAAGGGAGAAGGTACCGTCTTTTATGCCTCCTGTGTGCTGGTCTTCTCAGGGGTCCCAGGCTGGGTGACTTTCTCCAATGCTGTGGGACAAATCTCCCAGGGAACTTGAGCCCCGCCAGGGGCTGTGTTTGTTTCCCTGACGTGCCTGACATATTGCAGCATTTCTCAGTGATCTGTGGTCATGTGATTATATAGGAATATCTAGTAGGTGCCAAGCTGGAATTCATCAATTTAAGAGCTAAAAAGTAGAAGGGGAAAAAAAAACTTTAGGTCATGCATTTTAAAAAAAATTTTCTTACTGCTTTTAGGAGCATTAAGCAAAGCACATGTTTTTTCCTTCATATTTTCTCTCAACATGCCAAGTAATAATTCTTTAAGTAGAAGAGAATTTTAAAAAGGCAAGTTGACAGAAAGTCCGAGTAAAAGCCCTGATTCCCAGTGTTCTTGACAGTAGAATTGCCAACAAGACTCAATAATAAGTCTTCACCCCAGGTTGTAGCCATTGGGCCATTTACATCAAAAGGCTTTACGGACTATGAAAGGTGTAGCAGGCGTTTGAGTTCACCTTAAATTTTAGGACATCTATGCACTTGAAATTTGGGCCTACAGATATATTCAATGCCAGATATGAAGGTATCTGTAGATAGATTGCTTTCAAAATAACTCATATTTATTTGACAAATAATTTTGAGTGCCCATTGTGTGACAGGCAGTGTTCCAGACACTGGGAATATGTCAGTAAAAAAAGAAAGAAATCCCGAACTGGTAACGTGATGCACAGTCAATAACAAATTCTGTGCATATCACAATGGAATCTAGAGCGAGGCAGGAGGGGTGGAGTGTGGGATGGAGGGAGGACAGTTGCACACAGAGAGGTGCTCTCAGAGCCCACTCCAGGAAGGCGGCTTTGCACAAAGACTTGAGGAAGAGGAAATGAATCCTGGAGATTCAAAGAGGGATCCCCCAAAACCCCAGAATTACCTTTCAGAGAGAATAATCCTTGTAGTCCAGGCTTCCCTGTCTAGGTACATGTTCTAGGAACCACTGGCATCAGTGTACCAGCTAGCTTTGTTGTAAGAAGCTGCGTTCGGCTTCAGTGAATTTGTTTTTGGAGATGCTTGCGATGCGTCTGCCCATTTAATGACAGGTGATTTGCAAGCACACCTGCCCACACTGTGCTAAGTGTTCAGCAGTTTTTGAAAAATGCCGTGACCCCTGTGTCCCACCCTCCCTATTCACCCGATCTCGCCTCAAGCAACTTTTTTTTTGTTTCTTTGATGAAAAATCCTCACAGGGAAACGTTTTGCCGATGTGGAAGAGATGAAACAAAAAACAGAGGAAGCACTAAAAAGCATCAAAATTGATGAGTTCAAAAACTGTTTTGAGCAGTGGGAAAGTGTCTCAATAGGTGTAGTGCATCAAACAGAGAGTACTTTGAAGGTGACTGAAGTTTAAACATGCACTTTTTAAATAAATAAATTCTAGGATTTTGGGGGTTTCTCTCGTATATATGATATATATACATACTTGCATATTGTATGTGCAAATGTGTTATGAGTACATATATGTATATATGCTCTTATGATATGTACAATATGCGTTCACACATGCATACACACATATGCAAAGTGTCCTGTCCCGGGAACCAAATCTGTGCACGTGTGTGTCTGCTCCTCACATAAAGACTTTCTTCTGATGCTCAGCGATCTTGCCTCTCTACCCTCTGAAATCAGGTGTAGACACTCAAGGGGTGGTCTGGCTAAACTGTTATGGGGGCTCCTTTTCTTTGGGCTAGCAGCTCTGCCTGTGCAGACTCTTTCGGTCTCCCCCTGGAGTGTGGGAATCTGGCCACTGGCACCTGGGCAGGGAAGGGGTCGGGAGTCTCACTGCTACCTAGGAGTCCACTTAATGCCGCTATTCCCGGCGTGGGACCCCCGATGTGCTCCTGGCGCACAGGCCTCTGGGGTCCTCCCTGGAGATCAGATCTCCAGGCCTCTGCTAGGATCGGGGAAGGTCAAACTGGGCTGCTTTGTGGAAAGGTCATGCGAGAACCTAGCTGGCCTCCACCTACACTGTCAACGGTCCCTCCTGTTTCCAGCTCACCTTCCTCCCACTTCTGGAAGGGCAAGGACTGCCACCTCCCCTGTCCTGCAGGGTCTCCGGCCTCATCTTACTTATAATTCAACTGAGGGTACTCGTCAGCATCTGCTTATCTGTTCGATTTTCAACTCCCCACTTCTTTCATTATTGTCTTGTTTCCATTTTTCTTATCTTTTTATTCCCTTCTTTTCAGAAAAAAAAAAACCTGAACTGCCATCATGGCATAGTTATAGGGAGATTGTGCTGGGATTTAATCCGGTCCTCCCCACCCCCACTCTTCTTCATGACTGGAATGAGTGACTCTATATGGGATCACGTTTTCTCTTCACCGTATTAATAAACAATTATGTTAAAGCAATTCCACCAGGAACATCTACAAGACACACTTTTCAGTAAGCAAGTTCCTGCGTTAGCCCATGAGAGCAGGAGGAGGGTGCAGAGCTCAGCTTGGCCACTGGCAGGTGATGCTCAGAGTTCAAAGCCAGTGGTTCTGTCTGTTGTGGAGTCTACACTCGCCCCAACATTGCCTCCTCTAATGGGAAGCTCTGGATATCCTTTCCTTTATAATTCAGCCAAGGGTTCCCAAGTCTAGCTTGCTTGAGTTCAAAGATGCTTTGGCCGTCCATGTTCTGTCCTAAGGTGAGACATCTTCACATGCCACCTTATACACCCTCGGATGCTACAAGGAGCCATTTGGAAAATCAGCCCATGCATTCTAAAGAATTCTGATGGCTCCAAAATCTCTTCTTCTACCCAGTCAACATTTTCTTCCCAGTCAGTTACATGGGAAGAAAATGTTGGCTGGGTAATAATGTTCCTCTCTGGGAACAACACAGATTGGATCCATTCTGCTCCCCTCTTAAAATGACTGACTCTCATGACAGAAGGGAGACACTTTTGGTTCTGTGAGTGAATTCATGACTTACCAGTGATGGGGCACTTGTCTTTCTTGGATCTCAGTCTTCTCCCTTGTAAGAAGGAATATAACATTCTCCAGTGACCCCGGGGTTCTAGAATAACTACTATTAGGGAAAATCTGCAGGTGCTTACTATGAGCTACATTGTTGGGATGTGCAGTGATTGTAACGGTGTTTCAAGATGCCTCACACTTCTGGTCCTCTCTTCTATCTCTTGCTCAACAATGCCTTTCAACACTCCCCCGGTGAATGTTATCACTGAGCACAGAGCAGTCCTGCTACTGTCCGACCATTACAGATTATTCTGGGATTTTTTCACCTTTTTTGTAGTGCTCCTTGTCACTTCCCCGTAATAGTGCCCACCCCCTGAGAGTCGGGCCCTTCTGTGGCACCGTGCTCCCCTCTGACAGGGGCTATCTTCCAGTCACCTAAGGGAAGCATGGGCCACCCTTGCTGTTTCTGCTGCCT
This sequence comes from Tarsius wallacei, assembly GCA_963574415.1. Taxonomy (NCBI): domain Eukaryota; kingdom Metazoa; phylum Chordata; class Mammalia; order Primates; family Tarsiidae; genus Tarsius; species Tarsius wallacei. The sequence goes on from CAUYQG010292816.1 coordinate 23,276, forward strand.
GGGTGTCCACTCCTGTTTACCATTCATGTCCAGTCCCAGCCCCGCCCCCAAGAGATCCTATTCATATCCTGGTCCCCTGCATTGCACGTAGCCGCCTCTCCAGCAAGACTCCCTTCTGCTACATTTCAGTTTAGATGGTTTTCACCCTCAACAGTAGAGAGTAATTGTAACCTGTTGTTTTATTTCTAGGAGTTAGTTCAGAGCAAGCTAAGGGCTTAATAGATGTGATAGTTAATTTTATGTGTCACATTGATGGGGCTACGAGATGCCCAGATATTTGGTTAAATATTCCTCTTGGTATGTCTGGGGAGGGTGTATCTGGATGAGATTAACATTCGAATGGACAGACAGAGTCAAGAAGATGCCCTCGTCAATGCGAGTGGGCCTCAGCCAACCACTGGGGGCCCGAGGAAGGGGGAATTCACTCTCTCTGCTGTGCTGTCTTTCTTCTGGGACATGGCAGTCTGGCCTTCGGACTTGAACTTAGGCTGGAATTTGATCTCCTTGGACTGCGCCTTACTGACTACAGATCTTGGGACTTTTCAGCTTCCACAATCATACGAGCCAACTCCTCATACTGCCATGTATGTGTATATATGCCTATGTGTGTATTTCACAACTGGGATGCTATCCAAGAAATGCGCCTTTACATGATTGTGTCATTGTGTGGACACCATGGAGTGTACTTATACAAACCTAGATGGTGTAGCCATCTATACCCCTGGGCTGTGTGATCTAGCTCAGCAGTTCCCAATGTTTTTGGCTTCAGGGACCCGTTTCGTGGAAGAAAATTTTTCCACAGATAGGGATGGGGGGGATGTCTTCAGGATGATTCAAGTGCATGATATTTATTATGTACTTTATTTTATTTTTAATAAATATTAAATATTTATTTTTAATATTTATTTTAATTTATGTTAATATTTATTAAAAAGAAAATATATTTAAATTTTAAATTTTGTGTAATATTTAATATTTATTAAAAATAAATATGGGAATGCAACTTCTTTGGAAGACAGTATGGTGATTTCTGAAAGAACTAGAAATTGACCCTCCATATGATCCAGCAATTCCCCTATTGGGAATATACCCGGAGGAACTCAAAAAAGATACCTGCACACGTATGTTTGTTGCAGCTCTATTCACAGTAGTAAAAACATGGAACCAACTGTGTTGCCCATCGAAGCTGGACTGGATAAAAAAATGCAGTACATATACACAATGGAATATTATGCAGCCATAAAGAAGGACAAATATATGGACTTTGCAGCAACTTGGATGGATTTGGAGTCAATCACACTCAGTGATTTATCCAGAAACAAAGAAATGAGTTCCATAAGAAAGCGATTGGGTAGTAGTGGAAAACTGTCAGGGGAGGGGGCATGGGATTGGCAGTTGAGGGAAACTGCTAGGGGAGGGAAGGGCATACCTCATCAACAAGGTTACCTACATGATCAATGTTTATATATCTAACCCTGAATTGCACCCCACATCTTTATAATAAAAAAAATTCAAAAAATTCAAAAAAAAAGAATATGTAGGAAAGAATACTCTCCTTAAAAATGGTTGAAATACAAAAAAATAAAAAGGCAAAATAAAATGTATTTTATTTATTTTAATATTTATTGCACTTCATTTCTATTACTATTACATTGTGATATATCATGAAATAATAATACAGTTCACAAAAAAATGGCGCTGATGGAAGAGGTAAATAAATAATGGTCAGGGAGCCACTGATCCAATAGGAGGCAGAGCTCACCTGCTGCTCACCTGATGTGTGGCCTCATACCAGTCTGTGACCCGGGGATTGGGAACCTGGGTCTGGCTAAGTGTCCCTTGACTACAAACCTATGCAGCCTGTTACTCTACAGAATACTGTGGGCAGTTGCAACACAATGGTAAGTAGTTGGGTATTTAACATATCAAAAAAAAATAGAAAAGATACAGTAAAAATGCTGTATTATAATCTCACAGGGCCACCAGTCTTGTTGACTGTAATGTTGTTATGCTGTGTGTGAATGTGTGTGTGTGTGTGTGTGTGTGTGTGTTTCTATTGGTTTTTCTTCTCTGGAGAATCCTGGATGATATCATAGATGTTTCTGAGATGCTGGTATATTTGACTTGTCCCTTAGAGTTACTTAACCATTAAAATCATCTACGGTTTTCAGAATCAACAATGATGGTTACGCAAGTCAAACACTTTTAAAAATTTGCAAGTGAATACCTTTATTGACCGAATACCTTTTGACCAAATAATTTATCCAGCACATTTCCAAGTTAGCACACATTATAACTAAAAATTTTAAAACTACATTCTGCAGATGAGGAAACAGAGTTGACATTCACTCGCTGAGATTTGCAAGTGTGATATTCAGGGGTCTCAGGAGTGAAATCTCTAGAACAACCAGGGACCGGCTTCTGAAATTCTACAGACCTCAGAAAAGATCAGTGTGCAGTTAGAGAACAAAACACAGGCCCCGAGGGCCAGGGGTGGGCGAGCCTGTGTTTAAAGTTGCACACATTCACAAGCCAATTGCACATTGTGGTTCAAGCTCACGAAAGAGCTGAGTTGTGCTGTGTGGTTCAGACCACAGAGGGGTAGTCCCAGCATTTGCAGGACGAATGGAGATGGGAAAGACAGGGTCGCAGGGAGCCCTGGCCAGCGGGCAGGCGTCAGGGAAGCCAGTGGGGATGGGGACACTGGTCCTGGGGGCAGTCTGGGTTCCCAGATCCCAGGTCTGTTATTTACTCTGGGGGTTTTCTGGACGTTCAGGTCATTTGTTCTCTCCTGCCTTCCTGGGAATGAGGGGGTGGAGAAGGACCTCTGTTAGAAAATAATGTACTTCCCATTGGAGTGGAGGCAGAAGAGGAACACAAGTGTGCCATCTAGGCTATTTAAAAAACAAAACAAGTTCACTCAAGATGTGAAACGCAAGAGAAAAACACATCACAACCGAGTCCAAGCTGAGAGCCCACACAAGCCTCTTTCAGAGCTAACCCCGACTCCTACTTCACTGACTTTTAAAAATGCTTTGTTTGTTCAAAAACCACATGGCATCTCCAGGACCGAGCTTTCCCTTGCCTTCCACCGATCTTAAAAATAAATAGAGAATTCAAAGAAAGAGCTAAAAAGAGAATGAAATTCCACAAGGAGCCAACAGAAACATACACAACAGGGTGTGACGTCACAGCCCGCAATGTGTCTTCCCATCACCACATGAGGTAGCAGGAGGGTCGGTCCTTGGGGGAGTGGCAACTCCTCCCAAGGGCCACAAACCGCGGTCCTGTCTGCACAGCCTCACCCCGCCAGACCCTCTCCCTCAAGAGAAAGATTTGCTTTTGAAAGCCACGGACTATCTGCTATAAAGGCATGCAGAGAGAAGAACTCAGGCAAATTGGGAAGCGAGCAGGCCACCAAGTCTCCTCTGTGGTGTGAAGTGGTCATCTCGGGCCAGCGGTCAGAATGCCACTCCAGGCCTCAGCATCTACTCCATCTATAAGCTCCACAGACACCATCTTTGTGCACTAGAGACACTGCATCCCACTGGCTGGGTTTGGGCCACACCTCACTCAGAAGATCAGGCTTCTGGCTGAGTAGGAGTTTCATGTCAACGACAGCCAGCCCGAGGAGGAATGGACGATGAGCACCTCGGACCCGTTTCCTAGGCGATCCCTCCACCCTTACTTCTCTCTGTAGGTGCGGGCACGGTCATGCTCAAGGGATTGTGCCCTGTCAGGGCCCGCCACTGTGGGAAGAAGTCATTGCTGCATGGCAGGGGTTTGTGGCGACCACAGTGTCAGGTGAGGATCTGTCAACAGCATGGCATGGCTTGGAGATGACTCTGGTGCTGCAGAAATATTCCGCCCTAAGAATAGACTTGTGGCTTTGTGTCATCCGTGAAAAGAGCCAGCTTCTTCTAAAATTCTGCCAACAACAGACCTGCATCCACTTTGAAGCTCTGAACATTATTTTCTAAGGTTTTTCTGGTTATACTAATTATACGTTGCGAAGAGCGAAGCTGTCTTCCTTGTGTGTGACAGAGCTCTAAAAATATATTGCTGACTGCAGGAGCATGGGTGACACACAAGCCAATTAAAATCCAGGGCCTTATTATAGGATTCCGAAAAGAAAGTGATGGACTGCAGCCATTTGGTGACTGAAAGTGTTTGTTACCTTGTAATTGAGGGAGCTGGAAAGGGTGTTACAGGCCAGGAGGGGCTGCCCTGTAGTTGTCCTGAAAACAGCAGCGAGGAGATCACCCAAGAGGGTCTTGGCGACTCCACAGGTAGTGGCCTCCCTTGAGCGATAGTGGGTTCTGTTTTCTGACCTCCTGGTTGCTACTCGATGATGCAAGGCTTGTTTTGTGAGACGGTCCATGCAGCCCAAGGCCCGCGGCTCCCAACACAGCACCCCAGATACAGTGAGGACCGATGCAAGAGCGCACCGCTTCCCTAAAAAGAATGCGAAGGTTTTTCTTATACAGCTCCTCTTCTTAGCTCTCAAACTTGGGGGAAAGACAAACTGTGCTTGAATTCTCAGCCTGGCCACTTAAGGCTTCTGGTAGGTGGGCACCCTAGTGAAGGCTCCTGGGAAATGTGCACCCTGGGCACACCGGTGAGGCTGTGTGGACTGGGTGAGCAGGTCACACCATGTCCCCGGGCCTCACTGTTCCCCCACATCTTCTGCTAGGTGCAGCCCTTTGGAAGAAGGGAAGGTCACTTTATTCCATTAACGCCACTCTCAACTCAGTAAGCAAACAGCAGCAGCTGTGAACCTTAGTCCTGAAGGACAGGCAGGTGCACCCGAGATTTCTAGAACCTACCATCGGAGGAACCTTGGGCAAGTTATGGCTCCTCGGTTTTCTCATCTTTAAAAAAAGGAATCATACTTGCCCATCTCAGGAGGTAAGTGATTGGAGCATGTGAATGAACTTGAAGGAGAACGCTCTCTGCAAGTTAAGAGGCGATTGGCCAAAGTGAAGCACAACTCATGCTGTGACCACGAACGAACCTTGGCCAAACCTCTCAGGCACCTCCACGTTCCCCTAAGGATTGGCAGCTGCCGGACGCCCCATCACAGGCTTACTGAGTGGTGGGTGGGAGCACGTCGTGGAGATGTTTTCCAGACTCACAGCGACTTTGGCAATAGTGCATTTAAGGTGCGTTTTCCCGGACTCTCCATGAGGATAACAGACGGGCCGGTCAAGGAAGGAGAGAGGAGGATGTTGTGCTTTTGCCTTAAGAGCCCCCGGTCGTTCCATCATCTCCTGACTTCTGGGAATGCGGCAGTCCAGATATTCGCCGGCTCTTAGAGCCGTGAATCCCCCCGGCCAGGCGTTTTCCGAGAAAGATGCTTTGATGAAGCCACGTGAAGGCCTCTGCCGCTCCTGCGAGTTGGGCCTGGCGCCAGTCTGTTTCACAGCAGTGGGAAGTTCCCCTTCGCTCCTCAGTGGCCAAAGGTGGCCCTGAAGACGGTGTGATGAGTGTCACTGTGGGAGGGACGCCATTCGTGATTCTTGAGTTCTTAGATCTGCTTTTCTTTCTTGGATAGAGGCTTCTAAAAAGAGTGCGTGAGTAGGACCATGTTTACATGGCTGGAGGAAGAGCCCCAAAGTCACTTCCGTGGAGCATGGAGGGTCTGTGGAAGTCCCTCTGGTCTTCAGTTAAGTGACAGAGGGGCTTGACTGGGATTCAGATACGACACTGCAGGTTTCTTATGGTGAATTAATCTGTGAGCTAAAAACCTCTGAATTAACACATATGAGTATTTCACGATGGCCTGTAAGTCTTACAAATGTCACCGCTGGGATACCGATACCAAATCGTAGCATACATGATGCCATATCATTTTTCACAGGACTTGACATGCTGACTCTTGGTTAGGGAATGGAATCAGCATTTTGATTATAATAACTTTCAAGACTTCAGAGAAGGCCATTGAGGCAAAACACTGCAAGTTCACTCAGACACACAAGTGAGGGAACTTTATTTTGAGTAATTGACCGGGTGTCTATCCTCCAGGAGGTGTTTTCTTGAATGGTTTGTACCTTGGCTGGTTGCGAGACCCTCCGGGTCACCAGGAAGCCAAGGCCTCCTGAGTTACCAATAAGGCTCCTGGTGCCACTGGCCTGTGAAGTTGAGTGGGTATGAAGTGACTGCATGCTCTTCTCTGTGGTGCCTGGCTGGGCCCTCAAGTCCAAGCCCCAGTCTCTCTGTCTGCCCTGAAGGGAGGGACCTGGAGGAGGCGAGGAGGCTGACCTCTTTCTTCGTTTCCTGCAACGCCATCCCAGCCTGGCTTCCACTCCTGGAAGGGTGCAGCTTGTTCCAGCAGCCTCAGCAGATCCCAGTTTCTGGAATCAGCCTCCGTGGACCCTCAGAACCCAGCAGCACCCCCTGCTCCAAGGTCTGCCCCTGTATTCCCTCCACCTCACCCCAGTTTCTGAGGCTGGTTATCCAGGCTCTCCCACTGTCCCAGCACTGCAGGTGGGGTTGTCCCAGCCCTTGTCTCAGGTTGGCTGTGCACTCTCTGTCTGCCTTTCTACCTGCTCAGTAAAAAGTTCCCAGCTGGGCATGGTGGCTCACGCCTGTAATTCCAGCACTTTGGGAGGCCAAGGCGGGATTACTTGAGGCCAGGAGTTAGAACCTGGACAACATAAGGAGACCCCCTTCTCTACAAAAATAAAAAATAAAATAAAAAATTCTCCACCTTGCCATCTCCCATGTAGAGTCACTGGTGTAGTTCTACCTTCCGGCTGAGTCCCGGCAGGTCCAGTGGCCCCCTCATCACTTCCTGTCTTTACAGAAGAAGAGGTGAGTTCTGCCCTGCTCTCCTCCAGGATCAGCCTAGAGGACTCTCTGACCTCAATGATGCTGCAGAGACAGGACAGCATGTCAGGGCCCAAATTTAGCCCTGGGAAGTTAAACTCAGTTTGCGACAGGGAGACCAGACAAAACGAGAGCATGGGAGTGTTTAATTATTCATTAATCCTGATGTGTTTAGAGAAAGGATTTTCATACAGCTCACCTGGAAAGAATGTTCTTTGGTGCAAAACTCTGCTCTATTCATAAAAAGCTCCTTTTACCTCATTCTGGCAAGAGCCCAGGGCCAAGTCCCATGTCTGAGGGCAGCTTTGCACAAACAGCACAAACAGTATGAAGCTCTAACACCCACCCCATGTTTTAATGAACAATCATTACTCTAATGGGAAGCAGACGTTTTATACCTCCTGGTAAGCTTCCCACCACCTGCCCGGGAAAGCCATTCTCCCCTATCTGGAGTTCTGTAAAACACTCACCTGCCTCTTTGCTTCCACTTTCTGTGACGATGGCATCCTCAAACAGCTCTTTGTGTAGTAACCTGGCATGACACAAACCAAGAGTACTTTTGGCATGCCCTAGGTTCGACAAACATTCTCCAAGGCGTGGTTTCAGTGACAGAGGCTGCGTGGGCCAGAGGCCTTTTGTCTTCCGTGACAGCACTCAGGGATTCCATGCCACAGTGTTGCTTTATGAGTGTCTGAGGATCCTGTCCTGCCCTGTTGGAAGCTGGCTTGCTGAACACCAGACACAAACCCCAGACGAAGCCAAGATTGGGAACACAGCGACTCAGAGGGAGGGCGTGTCTCAGGGTTGCAGTGGAGATTTTGTGTCATGAACTTCTCATGAATATTTTGGTATGACTATAGACTTGTAGAGAAGTTGAGAACATGGCATGATGGGTTCCTCTGCACCCTACCTGGTTTCCCCTGTTGTTAGTACGTTAACGTAAGGTTGTCACAACCAAGGAACTAGAGCTGGTATATCCCTGAGAACTGAACTACACACTTTGTCCAGACAGCACCAGTTTTGTAGCTAATTTGCTTTTTTTTCATCCAAGATCCTGTCCGGCAGACTGCCTCGCATTAGATCACGTTTAGTCTTTCTGTCTCTTTAAGGCTGCTCTGATCTGTGATTTTCCTCGGACTTCCCTTGTTTTAATGACACTCAGAGTTTTAGGGAAGGCTTGGTCAGGTGTGTTGTGGGATGCCCCTCCGTGTGGGCTTTTGTCATTTTATAAACTTTCTTTTGGGTAGACAGGGAGTGTGGATGTTTGGAAGGAAGACCACAGAGACACCACATACTTGTCATCATGTCATGCCAAGTGCACATGCTACCGCGAGACTCAGCATTGATGAGCACGGTCTTGATCACTAGGTAGAAGGAGGTGGGCCACATCTGCTAGCGTGAAGTTGTGTTTTGTCCATTTTCCTAGCGTGCTCTTTAGAAACAAGTTTCTAAGTGCATTCCACACCTGAATAAGAAGAAAGGGTTTCATGCTGTGTGTCACTGGAGACAGAGTGCCTACAGAAATTATTCATAATACTTTCGTATGGAAGATCTGTCCCTTCTGCATATGAGGTCCAACAATTAGGCTTGCAAACCATCCTAGAAAAAGTTCTCCATACCTCATTGCTGAATATCACTATGGTCACCCTCGAAGTACTCCCCTGGGGAAGTTATGCACTGATGCCAGCACCTAGTCCACCTGTCAAAGCAATTTTGAAACTCTTTTTCTGGAATGGTCATCAGAGGTTGAGGTTTGACAATTAAGTTTGTAAACTTGCCACTGGGCACTTACGTGGGCAGCACTGTAAAATTCACTGGGTTGGAACACCCTCCCTACTCACCTGATCTGGCCCCCAATTACTTTTTTTTTTTTGAGTTGGAGTTCCACTCTGTCACCCAGACTGGAGTGCAGTGGCTGCTCCCGGCCACCGCAGCCTCGACCTGCTGAGCTCCGGGATCCTTCTGCCTCAGCCTTCCAAGTAGCTGGAACTACAGGCGTGCGCTACCACGCCCGGCTAATTTTTGATTTATTGTAGAGATGAGGTCTCGCCAAGTTGCCCAGGCAGGTCTCGAACCCGCAGGCTCAGGCAATTCACTCACCTCAGCCTCCCAAGGCGCGGGATTATAGGCTGAGCCACCGAGCCCGGCTCTCAATTACTTTTATTTACTCAAAGGTAAAGGAATTATTTAAAGGAAGATGTTTGAT
>CAUYQG010292821.1:0-14341 GCA_963574415.1 Tarsius wallacei
AGACTCCAACTCAAAAAATAGATAAATAAAAAGAATCCCTCCTCTCCATCAACCAGGCTCAGGAACTAATCTAAAAGTAATAGTCACATCCTTTCAGAGAAGGAAGAATCTTTTTTTTTTTTTTTTTTGAGTTGGAGTCTCACTCCATTGCCCAGACTGGAGTGCAGTGGCCGCTCCCGGCCACCGCAGCCTCAACCTGCTGGGCTCTGGCGATCCTTCCGCCTCAGCCTTCCGAGTAGCCGGAACTACAGGCGCGCACTACCACGCCCGGCTAGTTTTTTTGATTTATTGTAGAGATGAGGTCTCGCCAAGTTGCCCAGGCGGGTCTCGAACCCGCGGGCTCAGGCAATCCACTCACCTCAGCCTCCCAAAGGCACGGGATTACAGGCTGAGCCACCGAGCCTGGCTGAGAAGGAAGAATTAACAGCTTTGGTGAGTCTCCTATACCAAAGTCAAGGTCCTCAGAAGGAAGGAGTATAGGACACTGAGACACAAGATGAAAGACTTGAAACCTGGATTTCCCTAAGCCCTATGGTCTGCAGAAATGGCTATCACCCCTTTCTGGTGACCAGCACACCCCGCTTCCCTTGCTTGACGATCATGCAGAGACCTCCTGTGAAGCAAGTGCCTTGCAGGACCATGCCTGCTCTCCTCGGGATCTGCCCCACCTCCCCTGTTAGCAACCAGACCAATAACTAGAGTCAAATCAAGGCATGTCCTACAGGAACATTCTGAGACTGCTAATGGAGGAGAGAGATTAAGCAAAGAGCTGCAGGGCCTGGGTTACCTGTCATGGCAGGACTGGGGGAGTATGGCTGGGAATGGATCTCAAGGGAACTGAATCAGGGGAAGGGGCAGAAGGGGACTCTGGATAAGGGATAGGTTATTGACACTGGGTACCTTCCGTGTCATAGGATTTAACACCCAGGTAAGGGCTGAGGGTATGGTTATGATATGCTACCTCAATGGCTCAGAGAAACTTGGAAAAAGTAGCAGCCTGCAACACATGAGGTAGGGATGACAACATTGCCGTGGTACGATGGAGGAAGGGAACAAAAGGCTGGAGAAGTAAGAGTCAGTAGGGTGAATGTTGCATATAAGATTGGAAGACCCGCCCGGCTGACCATGCTCCTCTCAACATCACTGAGAAGCTCAGCAGAGGCTCCTCTCATCCAGAGCTGACAGCAGGAGATGCTGTTATGAAAACAGAACTTCAGAATCAATGGAATAAGATGATCCCAGAATGTCCAAGGCCATGTGGCAATACTGAACCATTGGCAGGGTTGGAATGGCAGGGGTCTATGGAAAAGAACACAGTGCTTCTCAACGCAAGACAGAGGGGCAGTCAACAGGGGACCTGATTAACATACACAGTCAAAAGAAATCAGGAATGAATGAGCCAAAGACTGAGATGAGCCACTCCAGTGAAAAGTCAAGATGCCCGAGTCAATAGACCTGAGTCAGTTTTCAGACACAAAATCCACTTTCCAAAGAAGAAGATGAGTCTCCAGGACTCTGCAACACCATGGCAAGCATGTAACAGGGATTCCCCAGTCCTTTATCAATAGAACTTGTGGTCTTGACTTGGCTAACTGTATAGTGCAAAGCAGGGAATGCCTAGATCTTCAGAGAGATGTTGGGTACAGAGCCGTCATAGATACTGATACCCAATGTCTTGGCACTATGCTCTATTTTGCTCCCCCATTAGAGGAGGAGCATGGGGGAGGGGGGATCAGGTAATCAATGGAGTCCTGATCCAGGTCCAAATTAAAATGGGTCCACCAAATCCCTGGACCTCAGTGACTAATTCCTAATTGTATGATCAGAATATACATACCTAGCAACTAGAAGAATCCACATTGGTTTCTTAGCCTGTGGAGTAGGAACTATTGTAATAGGAAAACCAAAATGAAAGTCCATTAAAATGTTCCCTCCCACCCCCGGGTAAGATAGTAAATTATAAACACTATCGCATCCTTGAAGAAATGACAGAGGTTAGTACCACTCTCAAAGACTTAGAGAATGCAAGGCTGGTGGCTGTCACCATATCCCCATCAAATTCACCAATCCAGCTCCTGAGAAAACGAGATGGGTCATGGTGAACAACACTGCTCTACCACAAACCTAAACAATTGGCTGACTCAGTGAGCCCAACGTGGATACAGGCTCTGGCATGCGGTACATAACTATCAATCTGCCAGACACGTTCTTCTCCATCCCAGTCAAAATGGCGGATCAGAAGCATTGACATGTCATGGATGGAAGAATCATACACTGAAGCCTTGCCCCAGGGCTACGTTTTATTCTTCTGCTCTCTGTCACAGAAAGTCTGAAGGGTCTTAGGCTGTCTGAACACTTGCAGAATATTATGTTGGCCCCCTACAGAGGTGAACTCATGTTAATCTGATTGCATGAGCAAAAAGTGGTAAGTGCTTTGCAGGTCTTGGTAAGACACCTATGCTCCCAAAGACCAGAGAGAACCTTCAAAGACACAGGGGCCAGACATATTGGTTAGGTTTTCTGTGGGGTACAGTGGTCTGTAGCAAGACGGGACATCTCCAAAGTAAAGGAGAGATTATTGCACCTTGGACCACCTAACACTGGGGAAGATACATAGCTCTTGGTAGGCAGTTATCATTCTGGAGGTAGCATAGTCCACACATGGGAATGCCACTATGGTCCATTTATCAGGAGATGTGGAAGGCTGTGGGTTTGAGTGGGACCCAGACTATGAAAGAGCTCTGTAGTAAGTCCAAGGTATGGGCCAAGCAGCCCTGTCGTTTCTCTATCCTGCACACCTTACTCCCTTATAGGTTTTTCTGGAGCACAATCATTCCAATAATTCTGAGAGTACTGTCTCGGACTCTGCTTCTAGAAAACCCAATCTAAGACAAGTTCATAAAAGGGATGGCATATCATGGGCAAGGAAGAAGCACTGTCTTTTATTTGATGCCCAAGGATTATGGGGTGAAAATCATGGTTCAGTGTGATTGGCTTCAAGCATCCTAGCTGGATGTTAGTCTTAGATAGCGACTATCTGATCTGAAAAGCAACAGTGAGGGTGCCTCCACGATCCTGGCTCAGAGTGAGCCGAACAAGGACGAAAGCTTGTTCACCCTCTCATCACTGGCTTATCATCTCCCCAGAAGTGTTTCATCTGGGAAATTGCAAACATACGGTATACATATTTGTAGATGAGAGGTGCAGCAAGCTCTGCCAACCATACTGTACACTAAGAATGTGGCTGATTTGGATTTCTTTCTCAGATTCCATGCGGGAAGGATGGCGGCCACACGATAAATCCCAACTGAATTTAATTTCATTAAAAAAGTAGATCTCTATAAAGCACTATGGTAGACTCAGTCTTAATTTCTGATATTAAGTTTGTAAATGTAGGTTACAAATCAGATGACACTGTCATAATTCTTTCCAAGACATTAATTTATTTAACCAATACTGTTGAATGTCCACCCTATGCCAGGCACTATTCTAGGCTCAGCTGATAGTGACTCTGAGATTTTTTTCGACACAGCAATCACCTCTACATGATTTAAATGCCAGAAAATTGAAAAATAAACCCCAGGAGCTATTGCCTATTATATTGCCTATTAAATATATGTTCTATACTATCCCTTACTTTGATGCTTTTGAGTGTCTTGGGAGGTGGCATTCTTTTCTTCTTTGGAGTATAAGCTTCTAGACCATGCAGAATATCTGATCATTCTTATTTTTAAATATCCTTTTTTATTTTAAAGATGTGGGGTACAAGTCAGGATTAGGTACATAAGTAATGTAGGTGCCCATGAAGTTTGGGCCTCCAACTGGTGCTCACTTCCCTGGTTTGGAATCAGGCACCCTTTATGTTGCTATGTGCCCCCACTTCCTTCGTCCCCTGGGCAGTGTCCCATGATTGCTGATCCCTCCCTTGTGACATTGTGAATAATGTTCAGGTCCCACTTATGAGAGAGAACATGTGGTGTTCTGTTCTTTGTTTCTGTGACAGATCGCTAAGAAAAATTGTCTCTAATTCTATCCAATTTGCTGAGAAGTCCGTGATTTTGTCCTTCTAGATGGCTGCGTAGTATTCCATCAAGTATATGTACCACATTTTCATTTCAGTACAGGTCTACTTTTGATGGGCAGTAGGGTTGGTTCCATGTTTTTGTTACTGTGAATAGTGCAATAACAAACGTGCAATAACAAACGTGTGTGCAGGTGTCTTTTTTGTAGAACAATTTGTACTCTTCTGGGTATATTCTCAGGGTGACCACTCTTTTAAAAATTCTTTTCATCAGGCCAGATGCAGTGGCTCACACCTATAATCCCAGCACTTTGGGAGGCTGAAGTGAGAGGATTGCCTGAGCTCATGGTTTCGAGACCAGCCCGGGCAACTTGGCGAGATCTCATCTCTACAATAAATCAAAAAAATTAGCCAGGCATGGTGGCACATGCCTGTAGTTCCATCTAGCAACAGAGTGAGACTCCAACTTGAAAAATAAAATAAAATTCTTTTCATCATATCTGGTTGGGTCCGGCCCCCAGCGTGTCCAATAAATGCTGGTGATTTAGTGGCATCCTAACCACAGCTCAGCACAAGTGCACAAAAATACAAGTGTGTTGGTCCAGAAACAACTGTGATTAGTTTCACGAAGTTTGCAAAGCAAGATTCCAAAACTGTTTCCGTGAAGGAACACTGGCTGGGTGTTGTTTATTTCATTTTGAACCTGACAGCATGAGACATTGACAAGGATGTTTCTCTCCTTTTCTCAGTGTACTGATGACAAATTTTGCAGGGTACCAGTTTCTTAAAAAGACTAGAAAGACATCGTATTTTGGAAGCATGACATGACAATGTTCCCCCAACATAATGAATATATTGATGAGTTCCAACAAAAAGAGTTATGTTCTTGTCTTCTTATAACTGCCATGTAAGCAAAACAAGCAGGATCCCTGGAGGGTTTGTAGAGTCACAGTCCAGCATAGCTTAGTGGACTGATTATAAATAGGGATTTGGGGAGTTCTAATTAATCATCCTGGTCTGGCTATACAGAGGTCTGAGGATTCGCTTGATAAAGCAAAACCTGGCTGTGGCTTCGTCTGCCTGTGTGCTTCAAGCGTGGAGACCCTGCCTTCTCAACGGGCATCTCTCTGGTTTCCCTTGCCTCAGTTAACAAACAGCACCACACACTCCTCATGCCATTACCCAGCTTGATTGTCTTCATGGCATTTATAATTGTATAAAATTATACTCTATTATGCACATGCTTATGTCTCTTCCACTAGAATATAAGGTCAAGAAGACAAGAACTCTGCCCTGGTGTGACCCTTACAACCCCAGAGCCTACAATAGTTCCTGCCTAGAGTAGGCGAGCAGTAATATATGTTGAGTGAATTAATGTCACAAAAGTAACGATTACAAAGTGCCTTATGATTTGTAACCTACATTAACAAATGTAATATTGGGAATTAAGATTGTGACTATCACAGGACCTGATAGAGACCTACTTTTTAAAAATGAAATTAAATTCAGGGAGGATTGTATCTCTCTACCCTCCCTGTGGAATCTGCCTTGTGGACAAAGTCATCTAGAAACACATCCTGAGTGTTGAGATCAGAGTCATCCAAGAATGGTGACCTTATCCCCATGTGGCTCCTGGGTTGGTGATGGGAGGACTCAACATCTCACGGGGGTTCTGAACTAGAACCTCCCTGATGGGAGAATGGCAGATCAGTTGTCAATCATCAGAAAGTTACAGAGTGCTCGAGTGTCCATGTTGGGAGAGAAGGCTCACATGAAAAATTTCCAAGGTCATCATTCCACCTGAAAGCTAGGATACTGAGCAACAAGAAGATCTGCTCAAGGTCACTCTGGAGATGACCGTCGGAGAAGGAAAAACAAGTGGCATGTGGTGCCTGGACTGAGCTATTTTTCAGGTTGGAGTCTGCCCAGCAGTGTTCTGGGGAAGCCTAAAAATCAGTAGAAATCGCAACATTCCAAAATAACAAGAAAAGGTCTTTGGAAGCCTTGGTTGACAATGAGCTCGTTATTCTGCCTTCTTTCCCGGCTCACAGCTGGCCCTGGAAGGAAGAGGATGCCTCATTCTTGCTTCCTGGGGGAGGATTTCTCTAGCTCAGCCCACTAAAAGGAACCAATTTCTTTTCTTTTTTGATTACAACCATCCTGGATCCCCAAGTATCTGACATCACTGATTCCACTGATCAACTTTTGTGGGTTAATTTTTTTATTGTGGTAAAATAAGCATAACTTAAAATCCATCACTGTAACCATGTTTAAGTATACAGTTCAGTGGCATTTTTACATGCACATGGCTGTGTGATAGCATCACCACTATCTCCAGAAATTTCTCATCATCCCGTAAGGAAATTCTACATTTTTCTCTCCTTGCAGACCCTGGTCTTTACTATTCTACTTTCTGTCTCTTTTTTCCTTTTCTTTTTTCCTCCCCAATTCAGGGTCTCACTCTGTTGCCCAGGTTGGAGTGCTGTAGCATAATCACAGCTCATCACAGCCTCAACCTCCTGGGTTCAGGATATCTTTCCGTCTCAGTCTCCTGAGTAGCTGAAACTACAGGCATGTACCACTACATCCTGCTAATTTTTTAAAAAATTTTTATGGAGATGAGATCTTGCTATGTTGCCCAGGCTGGGCTCGAAAGTGCTGGGATTACAGGTGTGAGCCACCACATCTACCCTTCAATTTTCTGTCTCTGGATTTCAACTACTCTAGGGACTTCTCTATCTTACCAGTAGTTGAGCTGGGATCATTTAAAAATATCACTGCCTTAAAACTCATATAAATATACCAAAAGGGGCAAATTTTACTGAACGTAAGGGATTTCTCAATATACCGTTTAAAAAATTCACCCTCAATTTCCTCAGGGCCAGAGCCATCCAGAGAAGGCATGGGGGAAGTTGTTGCCTCAGCTGTGCAACTGTCCCTGTGGTATTGGGAACTCAGCTCTGTTTCTCCAGCACTCTGTGCAGATCCCAAAGACTGAGTACACATGATGCAGTGTGCATGAGCCTTAAAGGCATCACGCTGGGTGAAATAAATCAGCCACGAAATGACAAACACTGTCTGATCCACTCATATGAACAGCCAAGGTACCATATAAAGTAAAATTCCCAGAGTCAGAAAGCAGTGCTGGTGACCAGGGCTGCAGAGGGGGGTGGGGGTGGGGAGATGGGGAGGGGGCGGGGGTTGGCGGGGGAAATGGGGAGTTCTTATTTCATGGGTGCGGAGTTTTCATTTGGAAAGATGACAAAGTTCTGGAAATGGAGGGTGGTGATGGCTGCACTATAAAATGAATGTATTTATTGCCATTAAATTGTACGCCCCCAAATGATTAAGATGGTACATTTCATTTCACATTTACTTTTATTACTTACTATATTTATATTTACCACAATAAAAAATTGAAAAAAACACGTTGTACCCCACATCTTTAAAATAAAAAATATATATTAGAAGAGTCTTGAAAGAAATCTCACCCTCCCAAAATAAAAAATAATTATATCACGAGAAAAAAAAAGAGCAGAACAAACAAACAAAAAAACCCCCAACAAACCAAGAGTGTGAGAAAGATTCTCTAAACCTCTCAAGGGCACTCCCATTCTGAGATACTGTCCCAAAACCATGTGAAGTAAGGAACAGTTCAATCTGACTTAACACTCCTTCTGGGAATGGCACTCTGTATCTTACTATAGTAGTATTTCTGTCACACCGTGATGACAGCAAAGCCCTGGGGGAGGCAGAGTCATTTAAATTGGGAACACCTGCTACAGTTGTAACCAGAGCCTTTGGGGTTCCAGTGCGCCTGAAGCCATTGTAAACATAAACAGCTCTTCCGAGGGGCCAAAGATAACCTGGTAGAACTATTTACAGGGCCTCTGTCCCTAAGCTACCGCCAGTTTCAGGCCAACGGGGACCCCAACGCATCTCTTCAGGCTTAAGGTGAATGAATCTCACAAATCCATCTCTCCTTCCACACATCCATCGACTTGACTCCTAAGCTACCCTTGCCCCTCCTACACACTCCTGACCCTACAAATAATTTAGGCCTTATAAGCCCTTTACTCTTACTTCCTTCTGGTCATATCTCTCCATTAGGAATACACACACATGCACACACACACACATATTCCAAACAATCTTTGATTTCTCAGGAAAAGTATGATTAGAAAAACTCAGATCATCTTCAGTGAAAACAAAGACATCGAGTATTGTCCATAAAATGTTAGTTTAATTTACAGATGATCATTGCTACGAGGAAAGGATGGGGGTGGATGGATGCAGGTGGCCCTTTCTAATGGAAGCTCCATTAGGAAACACTACTGGGGTGAGATTAACGCCTGGGGCAAGCTATGTGCAGTGCAGTGAGACGTAAAATATGAATATGCCTTTTTCAGCTCAAATGGATGTGAAAGGTGAGAATGATTCTCTCAAAAATCATGTACCAACGAAGCCTAACTCAAATTCTACTGAGAGGTGATAATCCAGTATGTCATTCACAGACCATGTGTCTTAAGACATTTCCCTAATGTTTAGCCCAATTTACAGAGTCTGCAAAGGTAGAATTGTAAAATAAAATGCCCTGCAGCAAGAAAGTCAACATTGACATTGATAATTGTAAACAACATTAACTTTTCAATGTTTTGGTAACTTAAGAAGCCAAAATAAAATAGAGTTGAATTCAAGCTCTTTCTGTGTAAAGGCCAGACTTGGACGCTAGAGAATGAAATACAGTCTTAGTCATCTTTCTGCCTAGGTGGGTTACCAAGGAAAGTAACTAGATGTGATTTTGCTGGATTCATTTGATCAAGTGGAGCTTTATCTGTAAAATTAATCGGGCAAACTACAAAAAATAATTGGAAGAGAACAAAGCCAGCCTCCCTAACGCCATTAATTCTCTCATGGGTGATTTTAGCAACTTCACAGTGGCCTATCAAGGTGCTCAACTGAATGTCAACTTCTAGAAATATCCTGTGATCGAGTCAAGGGACCTGGAGTGAGTTAGAACTTCCCCATTCGGGTTGCCTGCCTAACCACCCTGATTCATTCCACATAGGCTGGCAGGGCTAGGGGCAGTCTTTCTTGGGCTCTGGGGACCATGCCGGGTTCTCAGAACCACAAGGATGCAATCTCACAGGGCAATGAAACACGTGTCCGTGCAGCACAAAGTTCTGTGCTCTGACATGTGCAGAGTGAAGTGATGTCCCCGTCACATATATGTATGCCATTTCCAGTAGTGACAGGCTAGTGGGGTGTCTAGTCTTCATGGGAATAACTGCGAATGTGCCTACCATGATTTAAAAGAACGTATGTTGGGCTGGTATGTTGGTAGTAAAAGGAGGGACCCCAAGAAACTTAGAATAAACTTAGTTCACGTTTTGCCTCAGCACAACCATTTGTGCTTAGACTGACCTGCTTTGAATCCAACACAGGGGCTGGGCTCAGTGGCTCAGCCTGCAATCCCAGCACTTTGGGAGGCGAGTGGATTGCCTGAGCCCACGGGTTTGAGACCAGCCTGGGCAACTTGGTGAGACCTTGTCTCTACAACAAAAAATCAAAAATTAGCCGGGCATGGTAGTGCACGCCTGTACTTCCGGCTACCTAGAAGGCTGAGGCAGAAGGATCGCCAGAGCCCAGCAGGTTGACACTGGGGTGGCTGTGAGCATGCTGCCTGGGTGACAGAGTGAGACTCCAGTCCTTCCCCCAACCCTGCCAAAAGAAAGAAACTAGCACAGGTTAGACATAGATTGATATATTTCCAACAGGCAGATTTGGCAGGTTTTAGGAAACGTTTAGACATTTTACTGCAGGCCAAGCTGGTAGCCCACCTCAACCCCTCCATCAGATCTCCATCAAATGCAAGACAAGAACAGTCCAGCCTTTTAATTCATGGTTTGGCATAATAATCTCTAAGAAACCTTCAGGTTCCTTGTCGAAGCCTAAGGAAGGCCAAAGATCACCCCTTAGCTGGGCTGAAGTCATAGAAATGATAATAGACCACCTTTTAGCTAAGGAGGAACTTCTGGATTAGAAATGTGACAAGTCTCTTGCAGGAAAAACCCCTCCGCTTGTCTTCTCCCATCTAGCCCATCACTTGAGGTCATGAGATGCTAATATCTGGCAATATTAAGATCTTGATATTATAGCCACTCCTGTGGCTACAATCAACATCAAGGACTGCAGCCCTGGACATTCCTTTTGACCCAGACCCCTCCAGGCCCAAATCCCCCTTACCCCAAAGGCCCTTAAATATATCTCGTTCTGGCCAGGCTCGGTGGCTCAGCCTGTAAGCCCAGTGCTTTAGGAGGCCGAGGTGAGTGGATTGCCTGAGCCCGCAGGTTTGAGACCCGCCTGGGCCTCAAATTTGGTGAGACCTCATCTCTACAATACATCAAAAATGAGCTGGGTGTGGTAGCGCATGCCTGTAGTTCCAGCTACTTGGAAGGCTGAGGCAGAAGGATCACCGGAGCCCAGCAGGGCGAGGGTGCGGTGGCCGGGAGCGTGCCACTGCACTCCAGTCTGGGTGACAGAGTGAGACTCCAACTCAAAAAATATATATATATACCCAGTTCTTGGCCCTTCGAAGCTACACTTGCCTCTGAGTGTCAGCCCTCCTTTCCAATCTGTGAAAGGTGAATAACAAACTTTACTTCCTTCTACTTCTTACTTGGTTGCAACCTTAGATTATTCCCAGGGCACCGGCCCACCTCGCCTCAGTTTACCCTTTTAGGTAGCATCTTGATATTTCTCACCCACGTTGGAATCTTTTCAGGCTGCCTTATGTTGAGACTTTGTACTGACAAGCTGTCGCCTGGAAGCCTATGTTAATCTTGCTCCCTGCTGGTCCCTGGAGCTGGCCCAGCATGGACCCTGAAGAAAAATGCAATGAATGGATGAATCTACCTGGGACTGAGATTAAGACTGGGTTCCAATATTAGTGTTACAAACTGATCTGGCGATCGCTCCGTCACACTCTTCAAACGACAGCTAGCTGCTTTTAGATCATCAGCATGACTGGAGCAGGGACTGTGGTCTGTTTTCAGCTAGAAATAACTGCTAGAGGTAAGTGGTTTAAAATAAGACAGACCAGGAGCATTGCTGGCTGGAGTCCTGGGTGGGGCTTGCCACGTCTGAATGATTTCCAGGTTGACAGACAAGCCTGTGTCTCATGGAGTCCTGGATGTCTGGGGTGTGTGCCCTGAGGGGTTGTCAGCAGCTGTGCAGACAGATCTCATGCAGATAAGAGGGAGGAACCGCACAGAACACAGTCCTTGGTAATCACAAGTAGCAGAGGCCTTTATCTTAATCCCTTAGCCCTGGAGAGACCTGGACTTTGCCAGCAGATGTGGGAATTCAGAACCTGATTTGAACTGAGTTTTTCCCATGCCTATTTGGGTTCCCCCTTTATGAGTTGAAGCAGCATCGGAAACATAAATGCACACGAAAAGCCCTGCATCCAAGGCTGTTTTCTGGGTCAGACCCAGGTAACAGAAAACTGATATTTTTTTCTTTTTTTTGAGTTGGAGTCTCACTCTGTCACCCAGACTGAAGTGCAGTGGCACGCTCCCGACCACCACAGCCTTGACCTGCTGGGCTCCGGCGATCCTTCTGCCTCAGCCTTCCAAATAGCCAGAACTACAGGTATGCGATACCACACCCAGCTAATTTTTTTATTTATCGTAGAGACAAGGTCTCGCCAAGTTGCCCGGGTGGGTGTCGGACTTGTAGGCTCAGGATAGGCAATCCACTTGTCTCAGCCTCCCAAAGTGCTGGGATTACAGACTGAGCCACTGAGCCCGGCCGTATATATATGTATTTTTTTATTAAGGAGCATAAATCACGGAGGTTTATACCAGAAAGGTCAGATGATATCAGACACAGGATTTCTCCGGGCTTGGATAAGTCAATGGAATGCAGCATCACTGTTTCATCACGAAAAAGTCTCTTTCCGTGGAATAAAAGACGACTCTTTTGACTGTAATGTTTCCCCTTATTATCTACCCCTCGCAAAATATATTCACAGAAAGAGAATGTTTTATAAATACATAGGTTTTTTTTTAACTCCTCCTTTTCTTTGGGGTTTTTGCTGGGGTGCATCGAAAAATCATTCATTCGCTTAAAAGCATTTTTCAAAATTCAACGTCATTCCAGATTTAATTATATATAATATAGGTCAGCTTCTTTTAAACAGGCCTCCAAGTGGCTGTCCCTGAATGACTTTATTTGTTATGCATGAGCAACTTTTCCTATTACCTAGAAAAGTGGACAGGGGAAGTAAAGACAAATATTCCTCTACTTCACCAGCCTGCAACGGTTACCTAGGATAGGAAGAAGCAGACAAAACTGGAAGATGCTGAGTCTTCAGGCTCTGGGTCGGCTTTTCCAGCTGATTCGAAAGGCCCGCCCCTCCCTCAGCACAGTCCTGGGGAGAGAGATTTCTGCTTGCTGGGCTCCTGTGGATGTACCTTCTGATGGGACTTAACACAACATGGGCTGGTTTGACCCTGAAAGGGGGGGGATGAGGGCAGGCTTGGTGTGGATGCAAGCTAAAAGCCCCAGGATAAGAAATTGCCCCTAGGCCGACACCATTTTTAACTCGAATCAGAAGATATTCTTCCATGTGAACCAAAATCTGAGGAGGGCCACTTGTTTATTCTTCCCTTAGAAACACGTCCCTGTCTTGGTCAGGCAAGGCAGTCATTCCCTGTTTCTTCAGGACCTCCAGATGAGCTTACAGGAACACCCGCTCCCCAGTACCCGAGCTCACCAAGGAGTCAAAATAGACATTGTATCTTTCTTTTTCCCTTAGTCCTCACAGTTCAAAAACATAATTTTTACTAATGGGATGCATTTCACTCCCTAAGGTCGTGCATGAGAAAAAAAATTATATATGTATATATCTCCAATGTTCATATCATTTGAACTTGTGTTTGCCATATGCCATGATTGATCTGTCTGTCCTTTAACAAGATCAGGGACTGGGCATGGTGGCTCACACCTGTAATCCCAGCACTTTGGCAGGCTGAGACGGGAGGACAGCTTGAGCCCAGGAGTTGGAGACCTGCTGGGCAGCATAGCAAGACCCCATTTCTAAATGATCGAAAAATAAAAATAAAATTAAAAGAAGATCAGAAGAAGCCAATGAAACAGAAAGTCAAATGTATAAGAGATATTTATCCATCTTTAAATACATGTCTGCATTAAGTGGCAAAACTCTGTGATCAAGTATTACCTACCAGATGCACTGCAATCGGCAGTCCGCCCACAGATCACTGCCTCCCCACAGGGCTCAGCGTTCTGACTCTGTTCTCTAGCTCATGTGGCTGTATTGCTGCCTTTCCTTCCCTCTGCCCCTCAGCTTGCTGGGTTTCTCTTACCTGAGTCTTGCTTTCCCCAGGAAGTCTCTCCCCTCCTTCAATGATCTTTGGTACTCAATCGCACCCTAACTTATTTTTTCGCATTGAGTCATGTGTTCACCTCTTCTCACGAAAGAGGCCATAAGAGGAAGTGCTGTGTCTTCCACGAAGGAGGAATCTCTCTAGACAACGCCCAGGAAGGCTCACAGCAGGTTCTCAGTCACTTCTTAAGGTCAAAGTCACAAAACGTGCTGGCCAGTGGTTTGAAGAGCGCCAGTTTGAAATCTGGCCTATGGAACATCGTCCCTTGATGTCTCAGAGGCACCACGAGTTCTGCAGTCCAAGAGCCCAGCTGACAAAGCTCCAGGAACTCCACTCTTCGGCCAATTCTGTCTCAGCGAGTGGTGTTCCAGTTGAGCTTCCCAGCCAGACACTTGGACCTCAGTCTCAGGAGCTATCTTTCCTAACCTCCTTGGCCAGCATATCATCACTGCTCCCCAATCTGCCTCCCCGTCATCATGCCGACTACCCTTTGGCTTCACTCCAGCTCTACCACATGGGTCCAGGCCCCATCCCCTGCCCCACCTGGACCACCCCACACAGCCCCCAACCCCGTCCCTCATGGACCACCCCACACAGGCCTATTTCCCGCCCCATGTGGACCACCCCACGCAGGCACCATCCCATGCCCCACATAACTTACGGTCCTATTCCTGCTTACCATCTCCCCTTACTGCATTCCTCTCTAATTCCTGTTTCTCACTTCTCCTTCACCTTTTCTTTCCCATTCTTCTTTAACTTCTGTTTACAGCTCCTCTTCCACATAACTTACGGTCCTATTCCTGCTTACCATCTCCCCTTACTGCATTCCTCTCTAATTCCTGTTTCTCACTTCTCCTTCACCTTTTCTTTCCCATTCTTCTTTAACTTCTGTTTACAGCTCCTCTTCCAC
>CAUYQG010292822.1:0-31834 GCA_963574415.1 Tarsius wallacei
GGATTAATGATACTCAATATCTGCCTGGGGACGGGGAGACACCTTTTATCACCAAGGGTGTCTGAATGAAGCATATTTGTACATCTAATCCTTAACTGTACCCCACAATATGATAATAAAAAATACTGAAAAAAAAAAAAAAGAATTTGCTGCTGAAGCTCCATTTTCCTAACCTGTGTCAATGTAAAAATCATGATTTCTTTTAAAAACATGACTTGTGATGAGTGAATTTCCATATGATACAGTATGTAACTCACATGTATGTTCTTATCAGATTAGCTTTAGGTTTCATGAAAAACAAAGATAGGTGTATATCAAGAACAATGAGGTGCAAATGTTTGCTGTAAGAAATTTTTCTTTCTTTACCTTTTAAACTTCTAATATTACATAAGTCCATAAATCAATGTGGCAGTCAAAGATTTATTGGGCACTCTTTTCAAAGATGCTTTGACAAATAAAGATGGCATATAATGCATGTTAATATAATATTTACTTTACTTACTACATTGATATATTCGTTCTTTGTTCAACTTTATGAAGGGTAGGCTTGAAAAAGAAATACTTTACATATTTGAAATGTAAGCATGATGTTTTTATATACATATATACTATGAAATTATTGTCCTAACCACACTAATTAATCTGTCCATCACGTCACATACATTTTTTTATTGGTGGGAACAATTAAGATCTACTTTATTTGCAAATTTCAAGTATAGAATGCATTATTACTAATTATAGTTAGTTGTATATAATCATATTAACTATATTACAGTGATGTTTATGAATCCAAACTTTTATGTAAAACTTTGACAGCTTTCTTTTTTTTTTCCTCCTTTAGAATATATAGGCTAGGCCGGGCTCGATGGCTCAACCTGTAATCACAGCACTTTGGGAGGCTGAGGCGAGTGGATTTTCTGAGCCAGCAGGTTCAAGACCAGCCCAGACAACTTAGTGAGACCTCGTCTCTACAATAAATAAAAATGTTAGCT
Source organism: Tarsius wallacei (assembly GCA_963574415.1). NCBI lineage: Eukaryota > Metazoa > Chordata > Mammalia > Primates > Tarsiidae > Tarsius > Tarsius wallacei. The sequence goes on from CAUYQG010292822.1 coordinate 993, forward strand.
GGTCATGGTAGCTTGCATCTGTAGTTCCCGCTACCTGGAAGGCTGAGGCAGAAGGATCTCAGGTCGAAGCTGGGGTGGCCATGAGTGTGCCATTGAACTCCAGCCTGGGGGACGGAGTGAGACTCTGACTCAAAAAAAAGGTACATATAGGCTAAATTTTTTTACTTAAATGATACCCTCTTCTATTTCATATGTACATATCCCAAATCTTTGCAAGTCCTTTGTTTTCTAATGGTTTTATTGTTATTGCTACTTTTCTAATTAAAGTAAATTGAACATCTCCAATTACTTGGAAATGTTCCTATGATTTTGTTGCTTTATTCCTTCATGTAATTTTTAACCTTTTAATTTGTCCTTTGAACTTCACTCATGACAAGAAATAAGAATCAAATTTTATTTAAATGTATGTCTCTATATATGAATCCATAATTTTATACATAATTTATAAGTGTCACATGTCACTACCAGATATGTATTTTTTGAACTAAGGTGACAATTCCATGATCTTCCAAGAAGAAATATCATATTTGATAAAGGCTATTACCATTAGTCATTTTATCAGTCACAAGTCTCTGATATTAAGGTCTAACAGTACTAATTCAAAAAATTCATTAATATTTAAAAGTTATGAATATAAATTTTTCTGTTGTAAAAGTTACTTATAATCAATATCCTGAGGTTATTTCATAATAAATGGCATGCTTTCTAAAGGTCAATAGATATAAATAATGATCTATATTTATATCCAGGAAGAGAATATATAGGAAGAAGGAAAAAAGAATAAGACCAAAGCAATGAGTAAAAACCGTCAAGATATTTTAGGCAGAAGTCAGTTGAAAGTGTTCGAAATACATGAAAGAGGATAATACAGAGGAAATGAATTGTAAATGAGAGACTGTAGGAGGCTATAATGGTAGCTAAAATGTTGAAACACTGTTTTTAAAATATGAGAGTAAAGATGAGGTAGAATTGATTAATTTAAGATTTTTTATTTAATATACTTGAAAGAAAGATGGGCAAGAATGCCTCTGTAAGTGCTAACTTTAGAAATTTAGTAATATCAAATAGGGGAAAAGTGAAAGGAAAATAAAAGTTTGGGAACTTTTGTATCAGATTTTATGATTTTAGATTTTAGGTTTTTGTGCAACATCCTGATGAAAACTGAAATATAATTTGATGCCTTGACCATGGAATTTCAATGCAAATTCCATCTACTGACGACTCTCCTAGTAATATAGCCAAGCCAGACCTCATTTTTCCACTCTAGAAATTTATTTCCCTCTGCTTACTGGCTATGTCCACTTGGATATCTCATAGACACCTAAAACTTAAATTTTCCCCACTTGAATTGATTCCCATTGCTCCAAATCCATATTCTTCCTAATATTCCCTAGCTGGAAAAAAGTACAGTCATCTCTCAAGCACTTTAAAATAAAAATGCTATGATCCATCGTACACTATTCTTTCTCAAGGCTCCTCACCAGACTTAATCATGCATTTACTTTGCAAATTATCAATTTATAGTTATTTGAACCTTTTAGTTACCCGAGTCTCCGAATTCCGTGGCCCTTGTCTAGCTCACTAGATCACTATCCTCTACGGAATATATTATTTCCATAGTCTATTAATTTATATTCCTGTTTTTATTCTTGTTTAACCCCAATTTACTTTATATTCTGTAGTGAGAATAGTCTTTCTAAAATTGCATGAGAAGTCATGACAATCACCTGCTAACGACTTCCATGGCTCCCTATTTACATTTAGTACAAAGTCTAACATGATAGGATCTTTTACAAACTCTTCTAAAATCTCACAAATGCATACTTGTTCTTTCAGCCTTATCTTCCAAACCACAGCCACTTAAAATTGAAGTGACAGCCATTTTTTGAACCTATCATGTCTTCTTTTCTCTTCTGGTTTCAAGCATAAGAAATCAATACCTTTCCTTATCAACATCAACTTTCTTAATGCACGGATACTTTCTATTGCTCTTGCATGATTAGCTAAAATATTGCTTCTTCTGGCAGATCTTCTCCACCATGTATAATAGGCCACATCTATGCTTTGTTTTGTTTTAATAGTAAGTGTTATAAACTCATGACAGAAGCCACCACAGAGTTGCAAGCATATAACACACAGCTGAGCATATGTTAAATGCTCAATAATTACTGGATTGATATAAAGAAGTTAGTTTATGAGTGAGGGAGTTAGTGTTATATCTGTAGAATTATTTGTATAGGTAGTAGTTTTAAGCATGATAGCTGATTAGCTTTTCAGAGCACAAATTTTAAAAATGTGCTCTGAGAAATGTCGAAGAATGAAAACTTCAAAAGCATCAATATATTAAGAGAACTTAGAGAAAACAAAAACATAAAAACCATGGATTAGAAATGAACAGGCAGAACAAAAGTCATGATAGACTAATAATTTTACAGAAGTCATGACAAGATAAAAAGCTGGGTGCACAATTATTATATATCTATAAAAATAATAAAAAAGAAGAAAAAGAGAATTGTCAAAATTTTCAAAAACAAGGAAATACGTTTTTAAAATACTTAAAATTCCATGTTCTCGGTAATTTTAGTAAAAGTAATCAGACTCTAACTGTGTAGAAAGTTGTCAGCATATGAGTTACATGAAGATAATGAAAAGATAAAAGCGATTCATTCAAGAGACAAGACAAAAAGTATAAAGGAGAACAGAAAATTGTGACAAAATTAAAGCAAATATTGACACAATTATAGGTTGATTAAAGAAATTGTGGAGGTCATTACTGACAACCTCTGTTTTTCTCTCAAGTAACACAGCCTTTTGCTGAGAATGATGGAAATAATTGTAGAATGGAAATTTATAGAGAGCAGTTTAAGTTTTAAAAAAGTCTTGAACTGTTATCAAAGCCCATCTTATACCAGTTTTTAATAGTAATTCATACAATTGTAGTCTACTTAACAACGAACACTATATAAACATTTATTCTAATCTTTTTAAATTTTAAATATGTGGGACACAATTCAGGGTTAGGTACATAAGTGGTCATTATATGGGTAAAGTTTTGGCCTCTCATTGGTGCTCACTTCACCTGTTTCTTTTCTTTTTTTTTTTTAAGCTGGAGTCTCACTCTGTTGCCCAGACTGGAGTGCAGTGGCTGCTCCTGGCCACCGCAGCCTCGACCTGCTGGGCTCCGGCGATCCTTCCGCCTCAGCCTTCCGAGTAGCTGGAACTACAGGCGCGCGCTACCACGCCCGGCTAATTTTTTGATTTATTGTGGAGATGAGGTCTCGCTTGCCCAGGCGGGTCTCGAACCCGCGGGTTCAGGCAATCCACTCACCTCAGCCTCCCAAAGGCACGGGATTACAGGCTGAGCCACCGAGCCCGGCTACTTCACCTGTTTCTAATCTTACACATTTGGTTTTCAAGCCAAACATGGTGGCTTATACCTGTAGTCCCAGCACTTTGGGAGGCGGAGGCAAGAGGATTGCCTGAGCCCAAGGGTTCAAGACCAGCCTGGGCAACTTGGCAAGACCTCATCTCTACAATAAGTCAAAACTTATTTTCGCCTGTGGTTCCAGCTACTTGGAAAGCTGAGGCGAAAGGATCACCTGAGACCACCAGGTCGAGGCTGCGGTGGCCGTGTGCATGCCACTGCACTCCAGCCTGGCAACAGAGTGAGACTCTGACTCAAAAACAAACAAACAAACAAACAAACAAATATATAAACAAAAATCTCTTTCAGTGTATCTAGTATATTCCTTTCAGGACAGGTGTATTGTCTCAGTTATTCATTGCTGAATAGCTTGTGCCTAGCATCAGGTGCCAAATAATTTCTTACGAAGTAAAAAAAATAATAATAATATGAATATTCCCCCCAGCGTGTCTTACCAACATACTTGATTTTATGTTATTTTCTGGTTTAAAATGTTTAGTGTTTTCCCAGTGACTTCACATTTCAAATGTTCAGGTTCTATTATAGTTATGAAATATTACTCCTTGGTCTTCTCCTTAGAATAATTTGTTTAGTTAAACGATCTATTTCCCCTTTTATCACATTTTCACTTGCCTCTTTAATATACATATTCATTTTGTCTGCAACATGAATTTACACCTTCTCAATCTATAACATCTCAGTATATCTACTCCTCTTGATCTGAATTTCTGTGACTATTTGCACTCATTTGGACATCTAATAACTTTAATGATCCCTTGATTTGCCATATTTCATCAGTTTATGTTCTGATCACCTTGTAGATGTAGGTTCTGATTCAACTAAAATTTTTCAATATCTAATGTTTGTTGTATACAGTCCTCTGACAGTTGCTTATTAAAAACTGTAAGATACTGAGTCACAAGTGCTGTAGGCCTGTTTTCTGTTATTGAAATATAGCTGAACATTTAAAAAAGAGACTATTAGACCCCTTAAGGTTCCAGAACATTTTGCAGACATGGAATTTCAGGGCAACAGAGACCAAAGACAGAAGGGACGGCAGAGCCTGCAATAGATAAAGATGGGCTCTGTGGGACCATTAGTGACCCTAGGTGCACCCAAAGTATGGCAACTGCACTCAAAGAGATTAAGACATACCTGTCAGAGGATATATAGTTGCTGACTTTAGATAATCCCAAGTATTTATAAGATTGTACTGCATAGATTCTTATAACTTTTCAAGTTTTCAAAAGCAACTGGTTAAGGTAAAAGGTAGTGAATCATATTTATTATCACTAGTGACTCTCATAATGAGGCACTCAATGAAAATGGGTTACATTTACATCAATCATGCTTGAAAAATATAGGTGGAAACCCCTGGTTTTCTTAAACATTAAAAATTGTAGAGAGATATATCTAAGTACAACCTTAAGAGGTTATATAGGCTGGGCACGGTGGTTCAACCTGTAATCCCAGAATTTGGGGAGGCCGAGATGAGTGAATTGCCTGGGCCCACGGGCTCGAGATCAGCCCGGGCAATTTGATGGGACCTCGTCTCTACAATAACTCGATAAAAATTAGCCGGGTGTGGTGACAGATGCCTGTAGTTCTGGCTACTTGGAAGGCTGAGGCGGAAGAATAGCCGGAGCCCAGCAAGTTGACATTGGAGTGGCTGTGAGCATGCCACTGCACTCAGCATGGGCAACAGAGTGAGACTACAACTTAAAAAAAAGAAAAAAAAAGTTTATATATGCTAGAATAGAATTTGAACCTAGATATTATATCCAGCGGAGCTTGTGAGATTATTAAGTAATTCAGGAAAAAAATATGATTTATAATTATTTTATGTATCCCCTCCTAATATAGAGTACAATGTGAAGTATAAAAGATAGAAGAAAAGTAATACACAACTGTTACATTGAATAGATATTGAAATGTAAGATTTAGTGGTAATATTCAAAGTGCAATAGACATGTCAAAGAAAATAAGGAAAAGACAAATGTTCTTAAGAGCATAACATAAAAATATTCACACAAAGAATAAAGTTTATTATTATACTATTGAGAGTCACTTTGTACTCTCCATTAGTATTCACTTAGATTATTTATTTTTTCAGTTATCTTTTATTGAATTAATCCTTATACGGACTTACAATCAATGTTTATTCTGAAATTATCTGAAAGTTGTAGAAAAATATTCAATGATGACATGCTTCTATTGAAATCTCTATGTCTTCAAAGTAATGAGGAAAAAAATGAGGAAGAAATCAATATACTAATCAGAATATGAAAAGACTTTAATAAAGTTAATAGACATTATTGCATAGTAATAATTCTGTGACCTTTGTAAAAATTATAACTTTTTCTCTCCAAATGTTAATATTTTTTGCTTCTAAATTATTAATTATATTTTACTCTTTCTCTTTCCAGATTTACTTAAACCTTTTTTTTACTATTAACTAGAAAAAATAAGTATAAACAGATCTGACATTATAATAGTTATAGTCAGTTATTTCTGTGAGATGATGAATATTAAGATAGCTAAAATAAAATAAAATGACCCAGTCGTGTTTATGCTATGTCTTTATAAAAATGCATAATGACTACTCCTCCAATGAAATATGCATTATTGTATATGGAGTCATATATGCATATCAATATATACATATATGTGCGCATGTATTATAGTCTTTCCATTTCATTTAGTATATTCTTAAAAATTTACAATGACAAACATTTTCTTCTATTTGACAATATTTGGTAATGCATCCACATGGATGGTCATCAAAATATCATTCCTATATGTTATGCTGAACCTTGGCTTAAGACCATCAGCAAAAGCAACTTTAGAATAAAATGCTCTTAGATGTACTGAAACAGAACTAGAGTTAAAAAATTTATACTTTAAAAACCCTTACAAGTGTATGATTCTGAGGCATGATAAAGTTTGAGAACTAATGCTATATAAAACAAAGAAAAATCATTCCATTTGAAACTTGTTACAACTGTTTTCTGGACATTCAGCCCTGATTCTCCATGTTAACTTTTATTTTTTCACAAATATACCACTCTTTTGTCTTTTTTATTCTTATTTGTAAATTTTTAATTATTATGGGTACGTAACAGTTTGTATTTATTTATGAGATAAATAGATACAATGCTTAGTTATTAAATCAGGATAATTAGAGTATCCATCATCTAAGCATTTGACATTTCTTTGTGTTAGGAACATTCCAATTCCACTCTTTTAGTCATTTCAAAATGTACAATAAATTATTGTTAACTATAGTCATACTACTGTCATACCAAATATAGCTATTAGTCATCTTATCTAACTGTATTTTTACATCTATTAACTATGTTCACTCAACCAGCCCCTCCACAATACTCTTGTCAGTCTTTCTTTTCTTTTTTTTTTTTCCTTAATTCATACCTTTTATCTGGGAGATTTTATCCACTCCCTTGGATTCAATATTTATAAATATGTGTTTCCTTGAGATATTTTTCCTACCACTTCTTTTTCTCTTCTCTCACTTCTGAAAATGGCACTTACATTTTCCCGTTGATCAAGCCCAAAATCAGATAGAGATTTTTGACTCTTCCATCTCCTCCCATTTCTCTTTTGCCCACATCTGATAAGAATAGACATTTTAGTAATTTTTTAACTATTAATCTTTATGCATTTTTTTTATTTGCTCAGACTTAGGATATACTGAAGGCCTGGGGTACACTAGAATATTACAAAAGATCTAATTGCCACCGATAAAATACAAAAACCACTAATTAGAGGTAAAATGCAAAATTTTAATTGCAAAATATAACTAGCTCTAACAAAACACTGTCTAATCAAGTATAGTGCTTTCTCCTCACCACCAGAAACAATGAACCACAATCCTAAAGGATACTGCTCTTCTGATATTTTGTTTTTTACAGAAAATTAATGTTGTCCCTCTTAGAACTTTATATAACTAGTATCATACAGTATATGCTCTTTTGCTTTTGAGATTTATACCTACTTTTGTTTGTATCAGCAATTTGCTCCTTTTTTACCTCCAATAAGCATCCATTGTATGAATATACCACACCCCCTGGCTTTCACATCACAACGATAACCACAAACAACCTCAAACTTTCACTTTAACTGTTTGTCCTAAAAATATCAGTGTTGTTCAGTAATTGCTTTATCTTAGTACTTTCAATGCATGGTGAAAGACAGTGTGACAAAATGATTAAGTACATTAATCTGAATAAAAATATCTGAATTGGAACTCTGATTCTCCAATTCAATTACCTCTATATCTTAGACAAGTAATATAAGCTATCTGTGTCTCAGATTTCTTGGCCTTAAAATAGATATAATAATAAGTAACTCATTAAATTTGTACAAAGCTTACAAAATTAAAAACACATAAAGCAATTAGATAGCATGCCACACATATATTGACTCAAAGTATTATTTGAGGGACCATTGTTTTTATACAAGTTGTTATGGTAGATGCCAATATGCTTGTTTAAGAAATGAATAAGTTACGTTAATATAGAGCTTACTCTAGGATAGAAATTAAGACAACCCAGCAAGTAATGCTCATGTTCCATGTTGCTGATAGATTTTGCTGTACTTATTGTGACAAATATTGTGATTTTCCCTCAATATCCACTGTCTTATTTTTTGTTATGATCATATGATTTCTTGAGGTTTATGGCACAGTGCATAGTTCCTATTGGACACTATATTTCCTAATGTATGTTTGAGAAGTTGACACCTAGTGACTGGGAAACTAACAATGGAATCTGATAGAATTGGGAGTTACAACTTTTGTATGCCCTCTTTCTAAGAAGATTGCTTGACCTCTACTTTTGCTTTCCCTGGCTCACAGGTTGAAATGTGGATGAAGTCCTTGTGAACTGTTTTAGCCTTGAAGGAGATGTCAGTACATTAGGAGAGGCCAGAACAACGGGAAAGAAAGTAACTGGGTCTCTGCATGACCATGTAGAATAGACTTTTTTCTGGACAACCTGTTTACAAAACTTTGGACTGGTGTATGAGAGAAAAAAAATCTTTGTTGAACCATCCTAATTTTGAATTTTATTTTTTAAAAACAATTTAGTCTGTACCTTTAACAGTACACTAATTAAAGAAAAAAGGAATATGAATGACTGAAAGCATCACCAAGAACTCTGAATAATTGCACTATAGACTGAGTTACCAGGACTGATTTTGAGAATGGTGTTGCAGAATTGGGCCGCCAGAGTATTATTGACTTTTCTACATTCAGAAAATTACATGCAGCATTGACAATTGTTATTATAATTTCTGGCTTTAGATCCATGAGCAAATAAAGCTTTAATCGGGAACATTCATGATCAGGAGATTCTTACTATAAAGAAACTGACTGATTTCCTAATGTTGGAGTTGGCTGAAAAAACTGAATAATTAGCAGAAGAATGGCCTCTGCATCAATCTGCACTCTAAACCTCAATGGAATGTCCCTGAAGATGAACACTTAATTATCCATAGCTGCTGCTACAAAGGTGTCTGCACAATTTAATATTTGCAGTTTCAGCCTCTGCAAAACAAGAAAGTCCTTGATACTGACTGGAGTTTGAAAAGAATGTTGAGCACCAATGTGCTTGATTCTGTGCATAGGGTCTGAGTCTTGATTTTATAATTTTTAAACTGTGTTACCATGGGAAAAGCTACTGAATTCTCTGTATTTAAAAGGTAACTGCTTAATTTCGTAATAGTCCCAATGCAATGAGTGATTATTGCATATGCATGAGTTAAATGAACGACAGAAATGACATGATGGACAGGAGGGAGAAATTGTGGGTACCATTTTAGAAACTGTATGCACAACACTTGAAACAGTATATGTTATTTGAATGTGGAATTAGATTGGTTAAAAGTATATACTAGAGGGCAACCCCCTTGAGTCCCCTCCCACTGTGGAAGCTTTTCTGTCCTCACAATAAATCCTCTTAAAATTATACACACACACACACACACACACACACACACACACACACACACACATACACTAGAAATTCATAACATCTAAAAATATTAAATAACAAATAACCACTTCCATTAACATGAGAGGACATATTCTGTGTGATTTGTGTTCCTCTAAATTTATGAAGACTTGTTTTATGGCCCTGTTTATAGTTTATTTTGTTGACTACTCTGTTACACTGGAAAAGAATTTTATTCTATAATTATTGCTTATAGTGGTTTATAAATATTAATTAGTTTGAGTTAGTTGTTGGTCTTCTTCAAGTGTTCTATATTCTTATTCATTATGTATTTGTTCTATGAAATATTAAACTGTCCTATAATTACTTATCTGTACCTTTATTCTTTCAGTTATGTTTATATTTCATGTATTTTTTTAAGTTCTGATGCTAGGTTCATATACCTTTAGATCTATAATGTCTTATTTGTTGTTGTTGATTTAATAATTTTACTATAATGATTACTATGAAGTGCCTTTTTAAAACTCTCTGGTAATAACATACTCTCTTAATATTTAATACTTTGGTTTCCAATGATTAGTGTTTTTAGGGCAATCTTTTACAACAGTTTAACTTCTAAATATATTTTAAAATCCATATCTTCTCTTGTTGGGTATGGTTCTTTGTGGACTTCGCTTTTTATCCATTTTTCACTTTTAATTGAACTGCTTATATTAATGGGATTAACTCTGCAATCTTGCTATAGGCTTTCTATCCGTTTTATTTGTCTTTTATTCACTTTTATGAATTAACTTAACTGGGACATGGGGTGCCCAAATATTTGTACAAGCATTGTTCTGGACGTTTCTGTGAAGATGTTTTTGAAAAAAAAAGAATTAATACTTAAATTGATAGGAGGAATAGATTACCCTCTCTAATGTGAGTGACCTCATTCAATCAGGTAAAGGCCTCACTAGAACAAAAAAGCTGACCCTATCCCTAGTAAGAAAGAGCTTCTTCTGCTTGACTACCTTTTAAATGGACATCAGCTTTTTCCGACCTTCTAACTGGGACAGAAACATCTGTTCCTCTTGGGTCTCAAGCCTGTCAGATTCTGGACGGAAACAACCTCATTGGCTTTCCTGGGTCTCCAACTTGCTGACACGCTCTTCAGACCTTGGGACATGTCAGCTCCATAACAGTATGAGCAGTTCTTTAGAATGAGTCTCTCTCAGTTAGAAGGAGATTCACTAGAGTCAGGAGAGACTCTTTGGAGAATGCTCATATACCACCTATTCTATCTGTATTTAATTTATTTGAGAAATGTTTTAGAATTCAAGAGTATCTTTTTTTTATAGTCTTTACTTATACTATATCTATTTCTCTGTATATGTATTATTTTAGTGCTGCCCTAGGCTTCACAATATACATTTGGTATATTCTATTTATGTTACTAAAACTTTTAGATTATTCTCAATTTCTTCTTCCTCTTTCCTGAGTTTTAGTTAAACCTCCCTAATAATCACATTTTCTTCTCTTTACATTTCTGAATGACATGGAATATTAGTAAGTCTGGGCTTTCATCCTTTAGGGAGCTGAGCCTACCATTCCAGGTACCCTATACATGTAGGATTATTATACCAGTTGAATAAATATTTCCTCCATCTTCATTCATGAGAAATTCATTCTCATGATAATTTCCCAAATGTCAGCAAGTCATTTGAAATTTTGTCTATTCTATCTCTCTTTTGGTTTTTATATGCGCCCACACTTTTTGAATCCCGTTATCATTGCTTTAGTTTAACTCTAGTTTTGACATAGACTTCTGTACTGTAGACACTTTCTAAATGTATTTACCATCATATTGAGAAATTTATAATTTCAATTAATAAATGGACTCTTCACAATAATTTTTTTAAAATTATGTGTAATATTCCTCAAGCAAAGTTCCAACAGAAATTTCTGACAGGATGGTGTAATTTCAAATGATATTCCAAACTAAATTACAGTTTTCCATGGTATTTTTACATATAAAGTTTAGTTACACATATGCACATAGTATTTTTTTACTGTGTCCAAACTGATAATGATCACGTTATCATCTCTATTTAATGTGAGATGTCTCAGATGGCTTTTGTCTCTATTAATAACTGATCACAGAAACTCTAAGTAAACTCTCCATGTCATGCTTTTACACATCAGTTTCTATTGATATACATACTGTCATTGTCTTAATATGATTGCAGTCACACTAAATAAAAGGGAATGGCAAGATCACGCTATACGGAAAGACCTGAACTAAGCAGAAGACTTTTTCATTCACTTTGATATTATCTCCTTTAAGTACAGCTCATTCCCAAGAGTGGTTTACTCCTCCTTGTCAGCCACATGACCCTGCAACTCTTTCTCTAGAAATTCCTCTTATAAAACTATCCTGTGCAATGCTGTCAGCATAATTTTTCAGCGTTTCAGAGCTGATCATGTAATTCTCTTAGTTTATATAAAATAGTCTATGACACATTTTTGCCTGTAGCATAAAATTCAAACTTTTAGTGCTGACATTGAACAATGTGCACAATATTACCCCTACCTTCTTAGTGAAGTATATTTTCCATTAGGATATCCCTCTTTCTCTATGCTATATTCAGGATAAACCTCATCTGAAGTGATTTCCCTGGATCACCTCCTTTGGTTTCATTTTTCTCTGTGGCTGGAATATTGTTGAAATTTCTCTGAAAGTGGAAAGCTTATTTTACTACCTTTCTGATGAAGTATTAGACACAAAGCTAGTTTAGCTAAAATTTAAAAAATAAAAAATGGGAAGATCAAACAATGAAAAGGAACGATTTATTATTTCATCCAACTGAAAAATAGAAGCAAAGTTTTCTTTAGCAGCATCTACCTCCAGACACCCAAACAATATTAGCAGACTAACCTCTCTTTGCCCCAATCTATTTGTTCTTCTTTTTTTATAAATTGCTTTTACTCTCAGAAGAGCTCTGGTCAGTGTGATGGATCTTGGAAGTAGCTGGCTAATGGTCTCAATAGTGGCAGGGTGCTTGTTTTTCCAAGAGTCAGAATTGAATCTCATTGATAAGACTTGGGTCATGTGCTCATCTTAAAACAATGAATGTACTCCACAAGATATATACTATTGATTGGTTTGGCCTTGACTACAGGTTTACTCCTAGAGCCAGAAAGTGAAATAAGAAAGGGACGAATGAATCTTACTAAGATCACATGGACTGAAAGTAGATTACAGATGATTTCTCAAAAGAGAATCAGAGTGTTATTACCTAGAAGGGAGAACAGACCAAGGCAGGAGGCAGAGTTTATTACAGATAATTTTTTGTATCACTCAGAAGAAATAATTCCTTCATATCCGTTAGGGTTGTATTCACTCAGATAATAAATCTTATTCTACTGCTATGACATATAATAAACATTTACATTTTCTTCAAGGGTGGAAGCTCTTTTTGAAACTATGTCTTTTCTTTAAACTGTTCCTAGCACTTGCTGTAATATTTTATTCAGGCATCCAGAACATAGTTATTGTATAGTATTTTGTTAATTTAAAGTTATTCCAATACTTTTGTTTATTAACAATGAAGAATCTTAACTGATAATTATGGTGCAAATGTATTGAAATTCCTATTATAAAGATGGAGCACAGTAGTGTGTTGACCTTCATACATTTTGTGTAGAGAAGCTTAAGAGATCCTTGACCTTCTTCTTCTCCAGCAAATGGTAGTTGCTCTCAAACTTTAAGAAAAAGCCCGCAGCAACTGCATATTGAATAAATGGGGAATGAATTATTCACCTTACCATGAATGGTATGTGTTTCATGTGGGATTTCATTTACTAATAGTGCTAGTTAGAAGAGTAATGACTTGTAAAAATGTGCAGCATCCAGGGAATATTATGTTGAAATAGTAACTAGTATGAGACATAGTTAAAAAAAAAAAAAGAACAATAATAGGTGACTAGCTTGCAGGCAAAAGTATAGGTTAATGGTAGAATATATACCTAGAGTATTCTTGTTTTGTTTTGGTATAATTATTGACAGTGTTTTTTTTTTCTCTCAAAAATACCCTTTTGTGATAATTTATGATCAGTCTATCTAAGCAGCATCCTTGAATCCACAAGTCACAATGGCACAATTTGTACTGGAAGGCACTGATTCTTAAAAGGATGAGACAATATTTTTATCCTGTCATGACCTGCATTTGACCTATATGAACCAAAATGAACAGCTCTCTAAATTATGTGTGAAAATCTTGAGATTTTGATAAAATGGTAAGTTTCGCTTACTTATTGCTGATCATTATTTAATGAGCCATTTAATTGCTGTTATAAAATACTGAAATATTTTAAAAATTCACTCCCTATATTTGCTAATATAACATACTTTGCTAATATAATATAATAGACATATATTTCCCCTCAAATAATTGCTTTCATATCTATACATATATGTATATAATTTATAATTTGTAAGTCTTCTTTCTCTATTTTTCAAGTGGAATACTGGGTTTATAAACTGCTCCTTTTAAATGAGAATACCAATATTGTGTTCTTAAAATTTATTTGCAAGTTTTTTCCCATAATTATTGAAATACAATGGACAAATAAAATTGTATATAAAGAAATAGAAGGTGTACAATGGGGTGATTTGATATAAGTATACATTGATAAATGATTGCCACATCAAGCTAATTAACATATTTATTACCACACATAGTTACCTTTTTTGGTGTTTGTGATGAGGACACATAAGCTCTACTGTCTTAACAACTTTCAAGTATAAAATGCAGTTTCACCGCTTCTTGGCCTTTTGGCTAAGATCAAGTGTAAAATAAAGTATCATTATGCTGCAGTATATAATGGCAGTTATTATACTGTATATTAGATCACTAGAACCTATTCATGTTATAACTGAAAATTGTATTTTTTACCAAAATCTCTCAATTTTCCTCATCCCCCAACTCCTGACAATCACTATTCTATTCTCTGCTTCTATGAGTTTGTTGGATTTCATGTAAAAGTTTACAAGTTTTAAAGGAAACATATTAAATATATTACTTTTTCTATGTGGCATGTTGATCTAAAATTTTAATGTAAAACTCATGTAGATATTTAAAATGTGTTTTAAATAATTACTCTATTCAACTCTGTTTTCAAGAAGACTGAGGAAAAAGACTCATTGATCCAGCATTCTACAAGTTGTTCTTATCTATTCACATGGCCACCTGAAGAAAAAAATATTCTATTTTAAAGGCACTCAGAGTAAAAGCAAAGTATTTTTTGTAGCATTTACTTAAACATCCTACCATAGGCATGTAAAATATGAATGTGCACTGTGCTTGACTGAAAATTAAATCTCTAAGTGAAAATTGTTTACAAAATCTTAGTGAAAGCATATGGATCATTAAAGTCTAAGAATTACTCAAATCATTTCATATTCAATATTTCCAACTTGTTGACAGTTTTATTTATCACATCATTAATCATTAATAAGTACAAAATAGAATTATCTGTCAAAATGTGTTATGTTAAAAATAATCAAGTCATGCTGACCCCAAGATTATTAGTAATCTTAATGAGCAGAGACTGTTAAAAAAACTGGACTGAGCTTGATGCAGCTGCAGTTCAACTGGGCTGCTGCAGTCCTACAAGTAGTTTTATTTACACTTGGATTACTCAGACTTTGAGAAAAGAATTAATATTCGACTCTATACTTCTGAAACCATGCTCCCAAAGAATAGGAGCACAGATTTTCTGGAAGGAAAAATACTCTTCTATGCTTAATTACTCTGTAAAGTCATCAATCATGGGACAAGAAAACAGGCCTTAAACTGAAGGTAAGAAAATATTCTCCTTGCTTTGAATTTGGAGGCAAAGTGACCTACACTGGAAAGCAAAGAAGATCAAGTCATGGCATTGGATAAAGAGTCCATGACGGGATGGAGGGAAGCATCAAGCTTGAGGATGATCCTAAAAGGGTGACTACCCATGAGGTGGCTTTAAGTAATTTTCCAGGAGATAGCCTTTTGTTATGTTTGAACATTCAGTACAATCTCATTAGTTTCTATGGCATCTTTGCTTGGGGGTTGGGGAGGAGAAAAGCCTATCTCAAACCAGGTTTGAAGACTGGGGAAGATCCTCTCCACCTCTCCCGAATGCTAATGTGAGCAATATCTTCAGGGTATTCACTGAGGGCTGCCATGATCTCATGAGGACAAGATGGCAATGTGGCGAGGAGGCCAAGCAGTGGTAGAGAAGGAGCCTGTTACTGACTTTCTGCAGAAGACACTGTGTGATCATCTTAGAAATGACTAAGAAACCCCGAGGAAGATTATTCCTGAAAAAAAAAACAAAATAAAAGAAATAGAAACTTGTATTTGAAGTCAAAAAGTGTAAGCCTTTTCTAATCATAAATAATAAAATACAGATGTTAAATTTAAGTTTTAACAGCAAGGCTAGTGTACATTTTGATTTTAGAGTTTCATTCTTATCCTGATATGCCCAGAAATATACTCTCTAATGTAGTGTCCCATAGCATTAAAAAACTAGCTAAAAATGTGAATGCATAATAGAAATGAAGCTCTTTTATCTCATTCAGGAGATCAGTGCAAAGCCAGTGTATGGTCCTTTACACCTGGAAGGATAAACGGTGAGCTCCCCCTGCCGAGCTTCAACCCTCTGGCTCTGAATAACAGAAAGAAACTCCCCATCACCACTGGGCTATTAGAAGTAGTTATCCATAGAAAGCTTTAGAAGGACACCATTCAGCCCAGTCTGTGGAACAGCTTTATACATTGTTAAAGAAACACAGGTATTAAAAGATTGAGGTAGCATTGAAAAAGGAAATTTAATGCCATGGAAATTTTTAGGCTATACAGGGATTCTGTTTCCTCTATACATGAATTTTTCGGAGTCGTGTGTGTGTGTATGTATGTGTGTTTGTGTGTGTGTGTGTGTGTGTGTGTGTGTGTCTTGGTTACATTTTTGTGTAGGCCCTATATTTTGGTACTTGGGTACAAAGTGCTAAAACTTTCTCCCTTGTACTATTTGACACGGAACGTTCTAGCATTCTATGCTGTGAACACCTGCAGGAGACCACTGGTGATGAAGCAAGATAATAAAGTACCAAGACACTGTGAAAATGTATTCTGAAAGTTTAACTTTGTGATAGCTTAATTTTTATAATTGTAAGAGATATGACTATAAAAATATTTTAAGTCTTTTAATGATATGAATATAATTAAGGAATATGACATGCGGTGAAGACGGATTTATTCTACAAAGTACCCACCACCCTTTGAGTAATTTTGTTATATCTGACTCTGACTTACCTCTCCAGTCTGACTTTTATCATTCTCTCTTTTGTAATCTATTAACACGGCCCTGAATAGACATCTTTCCAAAGAATCCATACAAGTGGTCAATAGGTTTATAAAAAGGTGTTCATCATCACACATCATCAGAGAAGTGCAAATCAAACCATAATGAGATATCACTTCACATCTGTGAGGATGGCTGCTATCAAAAAGTCAAAAGATAACAATTGTTGGAGAGAATTTGGAGAAAAGAGAACCCTTGTATACTGTTGGTGGGGATGTAAATTGGTAAAGTTATTATGAAAAACAGCATAGAATTTGCTCAAAATTTAAAGAAGAACTACCAGATGATCAAGCAATAACACTTGGGGTATATATCCAAAGGAAGTAAAATCAGTGTCTAGAAGAGATATCCACACTCCCATATTCATTGAGCATTATTCACGGCTGAAAAGATATGAAAACAACCTACTTGTCTGTGGTAGCCATGAGCATGTAACTGCACTCCAGCCTGGACGACAGATTGAGATGATGACTAAAAAGATTTAATGTACAGCATATTGTAATTTGAATGAGGGCATTAATATGATGCTTCTGAAAACACTAATTGCAGATAGTGGCTATTGTTTTTGGAGGGGAAAAAAGAGTGTGAGAAAAATGGCAATTAGTATAATTTAGTTGGTGTGGTCAAAGGAAAACATCTCCAAAGAACTGAAAATTGAGTGAGAAGAAAGACCTAATCATGAGATAATATTAAAGAAGGCATTTTGCAATGGTATATAGCAAACAACAACATGTAAGAAGACATTTTCTAGTGGTAACTATAGCAAGCAACAACATGTAAAGATTCTAAGTCAAAAAAGAAAAAAAATATTGGTAAAGAAATAGAAAGGAATAGAAAGTTGGTAATGAGTAAAGAGGTCAGTGGTAGCAGATGAGGATAGAGGGATAAGGTTGAGTCAGAATATACTTATAAAGACTTCTAGGTCATGGTTAGAAGTTTATGATAGAGACAAACCATTCTCTTAGTATTCTCTCCCCCCACCCCCTTCCTCTCTCTCTCTCTCAACGTGGTAGCAAAGACTTTATGTATTAGTTGCATATATGGTTACTGAGATCTCACATTTTCGCTTATAGGTGGGTTTGTACATGGAAGTTTGTTTTATTAGTCTGTAAGCAGAAGTTAATCATAGGTACGGGGATTTACTCTGAACTCTCATTTTTATCCTGTTGATTCATATGTCTATCCATGTGCTGGCACCATGTTATCTTTATTACCATTGCTTTATATTAAGCTTTGAAACAGGAAAATAGATCTTTCTCCTGTGTTCTTCCTATTCAAGATTGTTTTGTCTATCCTGGGTCACTTGTAATTCCGTAAATTTCTTTTCTTTTCTTTTTCTTTTTCTTTTCTTAGTTGGAGTCTTACTCTTCTTCACCCAGGCTGGAGTGCAGTGGCATGTTCACGGCCACCGCAGACTCGACCTGCTGGGCTCAGGTGATCCTTTCACCTCAGTCATACAATTTTTGATTCAACATTTCAATTTCTACACAGAAATCAGCTGGTATCCTCAAAGGAAATGCACTGAACCTATAGATCAATTTGGAGAGTTTTGCCATCTTAACAATGTTGTGTTCCAATTTATAAACATGAAACATTTTTCCATATTTGATTTTCTTTAATTTATTTTGATATTGTATACATTTTAGAGTATAAGTTTTGCATTTCTTTTTAAAACTATATTTCTATGCATTTAATTTTTGTTGATACTATTGTAAATGGAATTGCTTTCTTAATTTCATTTTTGAATTGTTCATTGCAAGTGTTTAGAAATATAATTGGTTTTATATAGTAATCTTGTATTCTGAAATCTTGCTGAATCTATGTATTAGTTCTAATTTTTTTATTGAATTCCTAAACTGTTCTATATATACCATCATGAAATCTGCAAATAACTCTAGCTTTAATTTTTTTCTTTCCAATCTGCATCATTCTATTTTTCTTGTCTAGCTTCCCTAGCTAGAATCTTCAATAAAATGTTAAATAGAAGTGATGAGAAAAAAATGTCATCATCTTACTCCTAATATTTATGAGAAAAGCCTGAAAATTAAATATAATGTTAGTGTGGGTATTTTGTAATTACCCTCTACCTGGTTAAAGAGTCACTTCTATTCTTAGTTTACGGAATGTTTTTATTATTAAAAAAAATAAGGAATGTTTTACAAATTTACTTGTCATCCTTGTTGAGGGTTTATGCTTATCTTCTCTGTATTGTCCTTATTTTAGTATATGTGTTGCTGAAATGGGTACAACGTAATATGGTTTGAATTCCTTTATATTTTTAGAGCTCATTTCATTTTATTTATGATTGACTTTTTCTTGTCCATTTCCTCCATTAGATAGTTAACTCATTTCCAGTAGACTCAAGTCATCCAGGTCTTCATTATATAACCAGTAGCCAACTTTAGGACTTCACATTTTAGGTATTTAATAAATATATTTATTGATATTGATGAATGGATATTCAGAAGCAAGTAGATTGAGTTTTAGTTGATGGAATCACTGAAGACTATGTCGTAGTTTTATTTTTGCCATTAATATATGACATGGCTCTATAACAATTTTGATTCATCTTCTAGGCCTGGCTACGTAGTCTATAACTTGTGTTTCAGTCTAGATCATCTTTCAGTTGCTTTAGTACTCTGATGACATTTTATGACTTATAAAAGGGCACAGCTTTTGTTCTATTGGTGATTAAAAATAGAAAAATACTTAATTTTTTATCTACTTTTGACTTTCATCATACCATATATTTACGAAAGTTTAATATCACTTCTGCGCAGGGTTAATTTTCCTATGAGTATTGATGAAGTAATGGAGGATCAGATATAGCCTGTTTTCTATAATACCGACTGAAGGATACAAGTTCAAGATAATGCTTTCTCTACCACATTATAATGCCTCTCACTGATAACAAGGGGAAAGGATTCCAGGAGATAATACATTTGCAGATAAAGAACATGGTTAGAAAAAGATGAATTTCAATATAAATATCCTTGACTTTTCAAAATATCTAGCTTAAGAACATGTAGTTTTCTTAAGCATGGATTAAATTTTAAAAAGCAAAGATTTTCCTAACAGTAAAGTTAAAATACATGTTTTAAAAATTATGGCTTTCTGCTTTTTTCTAAAATTATTCATTTTTAAGCATCAGCTTCCCTAATCGTAATTTTTAAACAAATTTTAAAGTAAGTGTTTAAACATGGCGGGGATTCCCTGTGTGAGACTGACTATTCATTGTATTCAATTTTTAGGAAATGATAAATTCTTTCTTTCCTTATACTTGAGTTATCCTAATCTTTAAAATTATCTAAAGAGACAGCATGGCCTAAAAGAAGACATTGACCAAACAAATTGCCAAAGGTTAGTCGATTTTTAGGTTTAAGAAGGAGCTCAATTTAGAGATTTCTGTCTGAGAGAACTTGGAAGTACCTCATGCTTTTTAAAATCATTATCACTTTAGTTTAACATAATAAAATAATAATTTAAACATCTTAGTTATACTCCTTACAGTTACCATTTGTATACCTAACACTGAATTGTACTCCCACATCTTTAAAATAAAAATTTTTAAAAACGAATTGTTTTCCTCAGGTATTTCATAATCTTACTGGTAAAAACTCTATATTGTAAATGTCAAGAAAATGATTAAGCATTGCTAGGAAAACATAGAAAATATAGTTTTGAAAGTTCTTAACTTTAAAAAGTCACACAAAAATCTTTCAATTTCCTGGTAGCACACCTATTATCTGATAAGACAAACTTTAAAATCACCCCATTAAAAAAAAGTTTTCCAATTTTTTCTGCTGTTAGAAAGTTTAAAATTCTTTTTTATTAAAAAATGAATGGGAAAAATAAAAAAATCTCCTGTTTTAAAATAATCCTTTGCCCTGACTGACTTCTCTTTCTTATTGCATCTGGAGATCATCCCCTTGCTGATATTCTCTGTTGTTACTGTTCATCACATTTGGGACTTTGGCAGAATAGAAGTTTTCTTTTCACACATCTTAGATATCGCTTATGTGCTATTTTCCTCACTATTGGTTTCAAGTCTTTCACAGCAAAACAAACGGCTCATCTTTCTGCTTCCTTTGGCACAATCTTGTAAGATTTTCTCACCTCTTGGCTAGCTGTAACAACCTTTGTTTTTGCTAGAAACTCCTCAGTTTCCCTGTCTCAGTAGAAACCACTAAGGACCTAGTTGACTGATTTCTATCATTGCTAGAGAAGCTGCTACTGTTGTTGAAAATGTGTCCCTTTGGTCACTGACTCTGCCACTGCTGAAATTTTAGTAAAGGGGTCATCTCCATTTGTTCACTATTGGACATTTGTATTGCAGGCAGGAAGTAGCAGCCACTTTTGGAGGAACACCAGCCTCTTCCACGCTAAGAAGATTTGAAGCCACCAGTATTGCTTCTCCTGATCTAGAGTAATAATTCATCTCAGTCATAAGAACATCAGTTATTCATTTTAAATACATAAAATCATAGAGCATTAGAACAGTCATTAACTGAAAGAGAGAGAGTCCAATGCTCTGTTTTTATAGATAAGAAAATGGAGACAAGTTTTATCTTGTTCATCTTGAAAATATGTTTTGTTCCTCTACTGTATATTGACTTTTCTTTGAAAAATGGGCCTTTAAAGATGTTTAATGATGAGAATTAACATAAGCCTGGTTGATATCTCCACAAAATATTTAAAAATAAGCACATGATTACCTCATGGTAGAAAGAAAATGAGTATGGAAAGTTGAAAAAGAATTATATAGCTTTTTTTCCTCTTTTTTTTGTAATTTGTGAACCTAAAATGTGTGGGAAGAAGTACAATAAGTAATATTTAGTTTATTTGCTTTGATTAGAACTCACTTAAAATTAAAATTTCAATTGACGAGCTTTGGCCCCATCTCCTACCTTGGGAAGGTGAATCTCTCTCTCTCTCTCTCTCTCTCTCTCTCTCTCTCGCTCTCTCACTCTCTTTGCTTTTTTTTTTTTTGAGTCAGTGTCTTGCTCTGTCACCCTGACTGCAGTACAGTGGCACGCTCACGGCCACTGCCACTGCAGCCTCAATCTGCTGGGCTCAGGTGATCCTTCCACTTCAGCCTCCCAAGTAGCTGGAAATATAGACGTGTGTTACCACACCCAGATAATTTTTTGATTTATTGTAGAGACAGGTCTCGCCAAGTTGCCCAAGCTGGTCTCGAACCCCTAAACTCAGGCAATCCTCTCGCCTCAACCTCCCAAAGTGCTGGTATTATAGGCTTGAGCCACCGTGCCTGGCCTTCATTTGCTTTCTAAATAAACTGTATTTTCCAATCTAAAAAAAAAAGAAAAAAGAAAAAAATTCTAATTGACATAAATTCAATTAACGTTTATTGAGCAATTTCTAAAAAGCATACTTGTTCCAGAGGATCCTAGAATATTAACGAAAAACATGTATACACATAAACACACACACATGCACATACACGCACAGGCTTTTAAAAGTAAGCAAACAAAAATCCTAACTTATTAAATATTCTTTGTTATAATATTTAACAATTTGGGGCTCAAACTTTTAAAAATTATTTTATACAAGTTGTGTAGGAAGGAAGATTTCAAAGGTTTTTTGCATGATTAGTTTAAGCCTAAACTGATTAGAAAATCACTACATTTGATTTATTTTTAATCTTTCAGTGTATTTTAGAATGAAATAAACCATATATTCATTGAAATAAATCAATCCCCTATTATTCAATGTGTTATAGTTTACAATTATATTTTCTGAAGCTTGAAAAAGATCTAAATTATCAAAAAATATAACCTATATGCAATATTAATATACCAAAATGAAATTAATTTATACAAATCGGTTTTTAAAATGCGTGAGTAGAAAACAAGTAGATGATAACAAAGACAAACAAATAAGTATAAAACAAATATTTACATGAGATACATTCAGAGATTGACAAACGCTTTAGTCAAATAGAATGAGAAGATGTAACAGAAAGTGAATGGGTTGGATAAAATAAGTTGGGACATTTTTGATTTGATGATTCATGGTATATATGAAATGGAAATGTAATATGAGACTTAATTGATGGGTAAGATGTAGCAGAGCGCAAATCTAGGAATTAGCATTCCAGGTGCAATATAGATTTTAATACTAAAATGAAAAAAGGATTGCTTGAAAAAAAAAACAAACAAACTAGTGTGGTATAGCATTGATAGCTTTGATGATTTGAAAACTTATTCCCTCCCAAATTCATGTTGAAATTTAATTGCCATTGTAATAGTACTAAAAGTTAGTACCTTTAATAGGTGATTAGGTCATGGGGGTAGCTACCCTCAAGAATGGATTAACTGCCTGGCTTGGTGGCTCAGCCTGTAATCCTGCGCTTTGGGAGGCTGAGGTGAGTGGATTGCCTGAACCCGCGGGTTCGAGACCCGCCTGGGCAACTTGGCGAGACCTAATCTCTACAATAAATCAAAAATTAGCCGGGCGTGGCAGCGCGCACCTGTAGTTCCAGCTACTTGGAAGGCTGAGGCGGAAGGATCGCCGGAGCCCAGCAGGTCGAGGCTGCGGTGGCCGGGAGCGGCCACTGCACTCCAGTCTGGGCAAAATAGTGGGTCTCCAACTCAAAAAAAAAAAAAAGGAATTAATGCTATTATCTCAAGGTTGAGTTCATTATCTGTGAGAGTGGACTCTTATTAAATAATAAGTTTGACCCCCTTTATTTTCTGTCTTGCCCTTTCTTTGTCCTTCTGCCTTCCTCCTTCTGCCTCGACGTGTTGTGGCAAGGAGGCTCTCACAAGATACCTGCCCCTTAACCCTGGACTTCCTGCCTCCAGAACTGTGAGAAAATAAATTTGTATTTATTATAAATCACCCAAACTCAGGTATTCTGTTACAATAGGACAAAGAAGACTAAAACATGAGAATAGCAAGGTAGTTTGAAATTAGTTTTGAGAGTTTGTCAAATCCACAATATGTAGAAGCCAAAATGTCATTATAAACTATTGGACCACTAAGTGCATTGGAAACCACAGGGGTGTTCAACTAAAAGTTTATAATTATCTGATGCATGCTTTGAAAAGGTCACTCTGGCTGAAGAGTGGACAACCGATTCTTACTTTTTTTCATATGGTCCACATAAACTGGCAAGTGTTTTTCTATGAAAGCAGTGAGTTTTCCTTTTCTTTTGCTTTTTCTCTCTCATTCTGTGCATATATGTGCATTGTTTTTTGAGTTATCTTTGGGTATACCACTACACTAGTTAGAAGGTTCTTGTAGACCTCAAGAAGTTGTAAGCTACCACCTTACATTATTTTCCATGGCACAGGATAAGCAACCGAATAATGGAACATTGTAGAAAGCTCAATTCAGTTTGACATACCCAAAGATGCCAATTAAGTTCAGTGAAGAAAAAAATGTATCTAAAATAAATACTGCAGAAACAATTTGACTTCTGTTTTAAAAAGCAATATCTCTTTTCTTGAAACCATACACCAAAAATATTTAGAGAAGAATCATAAACTTAAATGCTAAATGTAAAACAATAAAGTTTTAGATTACAATATAGGAAAAATATCTACATGGTTTTAATGTAGGCAATTGTTTTTTTAACTGAATTTAAAAAGGATACATGTAAAGTAAACTTCACTGAAATTCATAAAATTTATGACCTCCATATATGAATAGATAAATGAATAGATAAATGATAGATTCAACAAAGAACTCAAATAATTATTTTCGAGAAATCAGAGAAAATTAAAACACTTGATTTCTATAAATGAGCGAAAAACGTGATGATATGCATTAATATCATTACTCCTCAGCAAAATGCAAACTAAAGTCACAATGAGTCATCTCTACTCACTAAATGGTTAAAAGTGAAAAGACTGATGACACCAAGTGTTGGTGAATATGTGAAGAAGCAATTGAACTCTCACACATATTGCTATTTAAGTGTTAATTGCATTAAAACTTTGGAGAACAGGCTTGTATTATTTACTAAGTTTAATTCAATGGTCACCCTTTGACTAACAATTTCACTTTTAAGTTTATAATCAAGTAAAAACGGCGTATGTTCAGTAAAAGACATGAATACAGAAATTTTGTTACTGACTTACACTTGAGACAAAACTAGAAACAGCTAAAATTTCCATCAGTAAGACAGTAAATAAATAAAATATGGTGCTTTGTAAAGGGAATTTTAATTGAAATAAGATTCTAAATAAAATAAGGTTAACATACTGTTAGATGCCACAGTATTAATGACTCTCACAGACATTATTTGGAGCAAAATAAACCAGACAATAATCACTATAATTTTATGTATTTGAAGCCAAAGAACAGAACACTAATTGATGATAGTAGAATTCAGAATAGGGTTGCCTTTGAGGAAATGCTGATTATCAAAGGGTAAAGAGACTCCATGAGAGCTACAGTGTGTTTCATAATGATTCGGCTAGAGGATACATAGTGCATGTATGTGTAAAAGTTCATTAAGCTTCAGGAATTATAATTAGTACACTTTTTTGTATGTATCTAATACATCAATACAAATGTAAACACACAAGTTTATTTAAAATTTGATTTTCTCAAATTGCAAATTAATAGATTTTTGAAGAACACTTCTTGGATGCCAACAGAATGAGTTGAAGGCTAAAAAATCAAAATAGAGCACTATCAGTTCCATTTGAAATCTAGTATATTTCAATTTATCTCCATGTCAAACAAACAAAAAAGAACAAAACAACAAGACAAACAACCCAAAGAGAGAGAAAAAAATAAACATTACAAAGTTTCTGAAAAGGAATCAGCATGATAATGGAACTAGTTAACCTGCTTTTGCTTGTACAAGTGAAAATGAATGTCAATATACATGGGTGTCAGTTATAGGCTTATTAAGTAGTGTGTTGTTGGAAAATAGTCAAGATCAAGAATAGAGATGGAAGAATAGCTTTATCATAAAAGAAATCCAGCAAAGATAAAGTAGAAGGAATTGTAATTGTATAGAAATATCCATGAATACTGAACATCACATGTTAATACAGGCAGAGAACATTAAATTTTTTATTTGACCCTCTTCTATACTTTTTCCCTTTTTAATATACCATGTATCAAATTAGCAATTTCCCAATCTTTAAAAGCAGATGCTATCATTAAGGCTATATTTCACGCTGCTTTTTTTCCTCCCTTGTATCTATGAAAGTTCACACTATTTCCTTCAGAAATCTTGGATATATACCATATGGTCCCGGTGATTTATTGAACTTGAATTACTCTACTTGTTCTATAACTTTCTCATTTTAGACGTCAATCTTTGTCAAGGGCACCATCTGATGCTCTATGAAAACTGCCTTAGGAATAGAAATTTTCCCAAAGTTCTCTCAAGTATTCTAATATGAAAGCCACTTTCTTTTTTTTCTTTCTACTAGCAACTTTTAAAATTCCCCTGAAGGACTTAGGAGTCTTATATTTCCTCTTTTTTTTCCTTAATGTACATAGTTCAAAAATTTTCTTGAACTTTTATGTTTTTTATCATATTTTATTTAATTTAGTGACCCTTCTGGTGAACTTTTATACTTTTTGATTTAAATGAATTGTGTGAATACTGCATCTAATCCTTACAAAATGTGAAATAAAAAATAAATTAAGTAATAATAACTAGAATAACAGTTTACTTTCTCTAATTTGAATTGATTTTTATATTAAGAAAAATTTTCTAAGGCTCTAAATATTTGCAAGTTGTGTCTTAAAGGCTAGGACAAATCATTAGTTGCTATATAAGCCAATTGAATAAAAATAGAACTCATTTTTTCTTGGTAAGATTATCCATATATTTTATTTCCTAAGTATTTTATATGCAATGTGTCCTGAAATGTGAATATAAAGATTTAATAAGAAGTTTCTTTTTATACAAAAAAATCTATATATCATCAGTCATGTATATATATATATTTTTTTC
The DNA here is from genome assembly GCA_963574415.1 of Tarsius wallacei. NCBI lineage: Eukaryota > Metazoa > Chordata > Mammalia > Primates > Tarsiidae > Tarsius > Tarsius wallacei. Next base: position 27,715 of record CAUYQG010292822.1, read on the forward strand.
ATAATTAGTGACATTCAGCAAAGATTAGATATACTACCTTCTTTCAAGTGATTGATCTAGATTTCTTGTACTTTTTAAAATTAAAAATTTATACACACATTTATTTTGTTTAGCTTGCCATGGAAGCGTGTGAATGTTTATGAAGGGATAGGTGCGAGATTTTTATTTCTGATGTGATTTCCATCCCCTCTTGATAGCTTACTAAATTACCTCCTGCCAGTGTTTTCTCTTTCCATTAAAAAAATATGGCCACTTATATTTAGTTGAGGCCTGCCAATTAGTTTAGAATAAAATTAGGTTGGATATTATACTGTTATATATTATATATAATTTATATTATATAATATAGCATGAAGGGAGGGACAGGGAAAGAGGAAAGAGATTGCCAATCTAGTGGAAAGAATGTTGTTCTGTTGTAGGTGGGGCCTTGGTGAACAGATGGGAATAAGATAGAGTAAGACTGGAAAAAGGAGAGACAGGCAGAAGTGGGAGTGACTTGGACATAAAACTGAAAAAAAAAACTATGTTGGGCTTTGTAAATACCACACATATATTTATTTTCTTTATTTGAAGAAGAATGGAGAGTCACTGAGATTTTTAAGGTAGAAAGATGATACACTTATATTTACTTACAAAAATGTTGCTTTGGCTATTGTGAGTGTGAAGTTTTATTTAGAACAAGACCAAAGTGGATACAGTGAACTTTTTAAAAGTGTAGATGGATTTCTTAAATGGCAGTACAATGGTAGCATGGATTAAAATTTAATAAAATAAATATTGGAAGATAATAGAAAGTCAAATTTAGGACTTGGTGATATTTGAAAGAGGGTGAGGTGATAGTCAAGACACCATGGGTTCTGGTTATATAATCAAGTTAATGATAAAGCCATTTCCTAGGATAGGTAAAGTAAGAGGAGGGACACATTTGGGTATGTGATAGGAGAGAGATCAAGATCAATTATTTGTCTTTTTTGACGTTGAACGAGATATAACTGGCCATAGTCCAAGTTACTTACATGGTCCCAATAAATGAGAGCCAAACTTGCTTTCCTGACAAATTATATCCTATCCTATTAAATCTATATTAACTCCTTATTTGTTGTTTATTACATTTACTTGGACTTGCTTGCCTATATATTTGCTTCTATCATTTTATTTCTCCTCAAATAGAATGTATTTATTAAAAGAATTAAATTACCCCCCAAAATCCAACTCTCCTTCTTCCCTTTCTCATTCCTTTAGATATTTTTAAAGCAATTACTATGTGTCAAGAATGACGCGAGGAACCCAGAAGCGTATTGGATGGAATTCTGGCAACAATTGAGTTTCAGAGGGCAAGTGCTATGACTAGAAACCAGGTATTTTTTTTTTACATCTAGCTCATATTCTTCTAAAAACCATACTAATTCCTAACACTGACAGATTTTCCTTCTAATCAAAAAAAAAAGGGGGAAAATAAATAAATTTGGCAGAAGCAATGGTGAAATAATAAAAATAACCATTGGAAGCAGAGAGAAAAGTAAGAAATCAATAAAATAAGATTTGACTCTAATTCAAAATGTATATAATTGATAAAGGGAAAGTAGAACATTTATTTTGCATCTTTTTTGAATAAGAGCGTAGATCTTTGGAGCTGTGCACTCTTTGACATACCAGAAGTCATGTGAGTTAATTTCAGGTTCAGTGTTGTCATTAAACTTGAAACTGCTATAATCTATAAAATTTTAGTAAAATTTAATATGCTTTTTATATTGTGTGATCTCCAGGAATAAGTATTTAGTTATTGTTTTTAGATGCTAACAACCCAAGAAGAAGTGAGGAAAAGTGGGTCATTCACTCATTAAATTGAAAGAAAATAAATCAAAAACAGCATACAATATAGTTTTGAGTGCATGTTAATTCTGTTCTCTTAATTTTTATACTCACAGTTGAATCACAAACTACAGTCTGTTTTAATTTTTTTGTCTTATTTATTTTGCTTTTCTTTTCTGCATTGGTTTTGTCTCGTATGCCAGCATACTCTTTGAAATAGGAATGTTTTTAAAAGATGCATGTTAGTTTTAGTCTTTTTTTTTTTTTAAATATAGAAGACAATTTGGAATCACAAGGCACTACCTAGGACAGGGGTCCCCAACCCCCCAGGTCATGGTCTGTTAGGAACTGGCCACATAGCAGAAGGTGAGCAGTGGGAGAAGGAGCCGAGCTTCATTTGACTATATAGCTACTCCCCATCGCTGGCATCACCTCCTGAGCTCCATCTCTGTTAGATCAACAGTGGCATTAATTTCTCATAAAAGTGTGATCTCTTTTGTGAATGGTACATGTGAGGGATCGAGGTTGTGTACTCCTTATAAGACACTGGGGAGTGTCTGCAAATAAATCATTAGCAGTGAGGCTTGATTGCATATCCTACACCACCACACCCCCCATTCACGGAAAAATTGTCTGCCACGAAACTGGTCCCTGATACCTAAAAGGTTAGGGACCGTTGACCTAAGATATTTGAAATATTTTGTTCACTTGGAATGAAACAGATATTGCAATAAAAGAGTATATCTGCACTGTCCATCTCTCCCTCATCCCTACCAGCTCCATTGCTCAAGCTAATCAACATTGGATGGGAATCCTAAAAACCTCCACCTGTCAATTTCTCTTATTCACATTAACTTGATTATTACTGTTGAACCCATGATATTTATTTTATTGTGCAGATGAGCTTGGTAGAATATATTCTCCATATTTTTAAGTTTGTTATGTTTTAATTTGTCATAGCTATTTCAAACAATAATAAGAATGCACCTAATGGAAGTATTGCACTAGGAAAGGGCATAGTGTTCAGCTGAAGGGAGGGGGAGAGTAAATTTCTGCTATATTTTTAGACAGTGGAGTAGGCAGATGCTGAATCTAATGTGGAAGAGAGCTTCACATGAATGCAAACTGGTTTATTCATCAATCTAAAGTTTTTGATGAGGGCAATAAATAAATCTGTTCACCCCTCATCTTTAGAGGATACCTGTGGTGCTCTGGGAAATTACTTCAATAATTGTATCCAGACTTTCTTGCTTCGACTAGCACACAGAATATTAGTCCCTGTGGAACTTCTGCAATTACTAACTGTCATGTGAAAATCTCCACCATTTTTCATAAGAAGAAAATAAAAAAATATATGTATAGCTGACTTACTTAAATTGACAATTGACAGGCAGGCGAATGTGAAAAGGGCAAGATTTGGGCTTAGATTGATGTATCATTTTGTAGGGTGTTAGTATTAGGAGGTTGCAAATACTTTATAAATATTGCCTCCTTTTCTCTTTTTAAAACCATGTTTATTATTTAGAAATGGGAATAATCCCTTAGCCAGTGAGTGCTTATCATGATATTTAGGCCAAAGGGAATAATTGCAAAGAACAAAATCCTTAAACTGGTGTCTTTTTTATTTTTATTTTTCCTGAGAGGGAAAAAAAACTCTTGAAGACTTTTTTTTTTTTTAAAGGCATGGGAGCAAGATTTTCTTCTCAGAGTCTGTAGTGAGCTACAGTATAATTGTATCAGGAGACTAAAATTATATTGTTTAAGTTGGCAATTTAGAATGTTGATAAAGTAAACTACACTTCATATCCTGTCAAATACGCGAAAGAAACACTATTTTTGCTAACTGGTCCAGTTTCCCAGTTTCTTTTGCCCATGCCAGCTCTGGCATGTACCCCCTCCCCCTTTTTTTCTCCCTTCTCTCTCTTGTAAACTTTGTTTAAAAACTTTTAAAAAACCAAAAACGTAAAACAAACAAACACACAAAAAACAGCTCCAGTTTCAATTGACATGTAAGGATGACTTGAATCCAAGTTTTCCTGGGCACCTTGTCAGATATTCCCAAAAAGCTGATCTGTTTCTGCTGTTGCTAAATGCATGGAATCATTTTGATGTCTTTTTTTTTTTCTGAAAACTTTTCCACCTTTCATTTCTTAAAGAATGTGCTAAACCGGGCTCGGTGGCTCAGCCTGTAATCCCGCGCCTTTGGGAGGCTGAGGTGAGTGGATTGCCTGAGCCCGCGGGTTCGAGACCCGCCTGGGCAGGCGAAACCTCATCTCTACAATAAATCAAAAAAATTAGCCGGGCGTGG
>CAUYQG010292833.1:0-26139 GCA_963574415.1 Tarsius wallacei
ACGCCCGGCTGATTTTTTGATTTATTGTAGAGATGAGGTCTTGCTTGCCCAGGCGGGTCTCGAACCCACGGGCTCAGGCAATCCACTCACCTCAGCCTCCCAAAGGCGCGGGATTACAGGCTGAGCCACCGAGCCCGGCTCCGGTTGTCTTTCATTCAGAGCACAAGGAAGATTATACTTCCCTGCGTCCCTTGCGGTCAGGTGGTGAAGGTCTAGCACGTAACATCTGAACACAAGTTAAGTCCACCACTTACAGGCACAGGGCCTAACACCCCTCCCACATGACATTCGATGCTGAGTCCTCCACTGGACCTTCAGTCTTCCTCAGCAGAAGGTCCAGTGGAAGACTCAGCGTTTGTAGGGCAGTACTATCCAGTAGAATTTTCTGTGCTGATGGCAATGTTCTGTATCTGCACCACCCAATATGGTAGATATTGACCATATGTAGCTATTGAGCATTAAGGTAGAGCTAATGCAACTGTGGGACTGAATTTTAATTGTATTTAATTTAGTTAATTATTTTTTTCAGCTTTGAGAAAAGCTATATTTATTTTTTATAAATTTTCAAATAGCAAATACAATAGGAACATAAATCATTCTACCAAAAAGACACCTGCACTCCTATGTGATTCAGTTAATTTAAATTTAAATACCCATGTGCTCCCAGTGACTACTGAACTGGACAGTGTAATCCGTGGGGAGGTGGTACCATTAGATGGAAACAGCTCTGGTCCCTGAATGACCCTGTGGAGCAGAGATTTCCCCTCCCCCATCAACAATTATATTGGGAAGTTAGTTGAGCAAAGAATGACACTATAAAGGTTTAAGTTCCTGAGAGATTTAGCTGTTAGTTAGAGCAGTTAGCTCACTCTGACAAATAAAATTGTTTTCTAATAAAGCAAAACAATCATTATTTTCTACTATGAAAACTTTTTGATGAACTTCTAGAACCCAATACTACAAAAATATCCTTAATATATTGAAAAATGAGGGATTCATCTGCAAATAATTGCAAATTCCCATAGAACTATTGTTATGGGGATTATTCTATTTTTACCTCTTTTATATGTGGGAATAAGTACGGTTATCAGATATATGATGCACTTTCATGGACATATTTACTCACATGTCTTTCAACTATTCACTCTACAACAGTCAATGCCAGCTAGTGCTTTTTCTGAAACTGACACCTTAGAGCAAGGCGGAAAAGCTTAATTGAGCCAGCCAGTAATTAAACAGCACAAAGAACAAAATCTCAACAGAAGCACCGTTTGTTGGCTTGCCCACTATTAGTCCCCAGCAGAGTTGCCAATGCCGCCATCTGCATTGATGGGATGTTGTATCCACAGCATACGTCCTTCCCTGTCCCTTCCTCTTCTACTCACTTTGTACTTTCCGATATAAGGGTGGCGGCCTCCAGTGATTAACATGTCTTCTCCTCGTTCCAGAATGCAACGAACTGCACGACCATGTCTAAAGCAGAATAAAAGCAAGAGAGGTAAACTCTTTACCAAGTAGACATGATCTGGAGTTTCTGTAAGTCCTGGGCAGAGCCTGGGTGGAGTTGAGTGGTGCGCACATGCCTCACAGTACAACAGATCTTCTGCCACGCTAAGTCTCTGCTGACCTCACTCATCCACGGTGGCCTCCCTCCCTTTGGGTCAGGGCTTGATGCCCAGCATTTGCTGCCTGTGGGAGGGAGGCTCTTGGGTACCAGAGGCTCCAGGGCATTGGTTTGGGGGCATTTCCCACTGTGATGACAGTCTTGGCTATAATCAAATAGTACCAGGGTCTTATTTTAGACTGGCCACAAATGCTGTGTAACCACCAAGTGCTCCCTGACAGGACAGCTCTGGACTCGAGGTCTTTCTGCTTCCTGGGATAGAGGAACTGACTCAACAAAGAAATTAAGCCTTCTTGGTGCGCCTAATTCAAAGACAATTCCTAGGAGAATGTTCTGAGATCATCAAAGGAAAATAGCAATATAAATGAATATAAGCATGACAAAAGTAAAGCCTCTATTTAAATCAAGAGAACATACAGGATTCAAAAACTCCTATCTACGACCTATGCATATATAGGGCAGTCCAACAGATAATGGGAACAAGTGACCCCATCCATTTAGGACCTGTTTCTGTCTATTGTACTATTACTACTGTGACTTTTATTCTTTCCAGTAATTGATCTTTTTATTGTGGTTCTTATAGGATGTAGCTTGACAATGTAAGACAAAGAAGTTGTAATACACTGAGAGCTTGTTTGTATGTTTGTGTATCACATATGATTTTAAATAATCTCAGCTCAGATTCGTCCTCATTAATCTCGATATTGAGAACTTTCAGCATGATTCATTTTCTTTTTAGTATATTTAGCAGATTTTCTTCACTTACTTGTTTGCGGCAAATGCAGTGACGGCAGCCATGATTCCAGTTTTGATCGTCTTTCCCCCAAATGCCCCACCAACACGCCTTACGTGACACATGACCTTGTTAGCTGGGAGCTTCAAGACTGAGGCAACTATGTCCTGTGAATGATAACAGTTCTGATTAATCTCACCCATCTTTAGAGAGAAGATTAACTGTGACTATCATTGTCACACCCACGACCTTAGCAGAAAGAAATTGTCCCCTGAAATGGAAGCAGAACAGTCACAAAATGTTTGGATTCCATAATGTACATGACACCCACTCTGTGTGGTTGTGCTAAAAATACCAGGACAATGTCCAAAGACCTCAGCATGCCTCTCCAAATGATCTAAGTGATGCTTGGCTATAATGACATTGCCCAAACTATTATTAAGTAGCCCTTTCATTGCCAGGGAGATATTTTTGTGCTAATGTTTCCCCATAAGCCCCAACCAAAGTATCCTTTACACACAAATCCCTGGGAAAGTGTTTCCAAGGCAGTGAGGTCTCCTGGCCTCCTTAGCTTCTCGGCTTGGGTCTTCTTTCTGTGTCCTGCTGTCTCCACCGGAGAACGAGCACTTCTTTCTCCCATGTGAACCGTGGGTAAGGTTGACCAGTTGGTCTTTTCTGGATGCAGATTTTGCTCTTTCTCACCATCATAATGTCTAGAGGTCATTTATCTAGATAAAGAGCCCCAGGCAGATGATGTGATGGGCCTAGTGAAGAGCAGAGTGGGCCTGAATGGAGTGCATTGATCTTCTCGGGGTCCTGCCTTCCCTAAGGCCTCATCCTCCACATTCTCACTTGCCTGCTTCTCTAGGAACAGCACTGGCTCCTGATGACCTACTGAATCAAGACCCCTCTGCACTGTTTCTCTTACTTTTACCTAATGCTTCAACCTAGCCCCCAAAGGCACCCTCCATTCCAGCTTGGACAGTCTTTGTGCCGTTCCTACTTCCTTACATGTATGCTGCCTTGGACGCAGGACACAGGCAACAGATGTTTGCAGAATGAATGAATGAATGAATGAGTGGAATTTGATCTTGCTGTGGAATTGCCTGGAAATGGCCTCTCTTCTCCTACCATCTAGATCAACCTCACTCCCACTATAAATCTGCACTTAAGACTTCTGCATGGGACTTCCTGGATGATTCTAGTTCTCAGCAAATGCTTTTTTCTCTTAATGTCTCCACTCATGTAAACATGGACCTCGCTTATCTAGCACTAGCTCCATTCGCTTCCGTACTGCTTTCTAACTATTCCATTTGAACTAGGACACCACATTTCTTTGGATGGCAGGCCTTTTGCCTTTTTATTTTGTGTTCTTTTTTTTTTTTTGAGTTGGGGTCTCACTCTGTCACCCAGTCTGGAGTGCAGTGGCCACTGCAGCCTCAACCTGCTGGACTCAAGCAATCCTTCCGCCTTAGCCTTCCAAGTAGCTGGAACTATAGGCGTGTGCCACCACGTCTGGCTAGTTTTTTTATTTATTGTAGAGATGAGGTCTTGCCAAGTTGCCCAGGCTGGTCTCGAACCCATGGGTTCAGGCAATCCTCTCACCTTAGCCTCCCAAAGTGCTAGGATTATAGGCATGAGCCACTGCATGTGGCCCTCTTTTGTGTTCTTAATGGTGTCAAGAATAGAGCAAAAGAGACCTGCTTGGCAGGGCACAGTGGCTCATGCCTATAATCCTAGCACTTTGGGAGGCCAGGGTGGGAGGATATCTTGAGGCCAGGAGTTTTAGACCAACCTAGGCAACATAGTGAGACCTCATCTCCACAAAAAGAAATGTAAAAGTGGCCAGATATGATGGCATATACCTGTAGTCCTAGTGACTTGGGAGGCTTAGGCAGAAGGATCACCTGAGCCCAAAAGAATGAGGCTTTGGGGAGCTGTGATTGTGCCACTGCACTCCACCCTCGGCTACAAAATAAGGTCCTGACTCAAAAAGAAAAGAAAAGAAAAGAAAAGATCTGCTTACTCTATAATTGGTTTTGAAGTTACCATCCACAAACCAAAGTGTCCTACTTTAATAATACTTAATAGTACTTCTAAAAGCTTTGAAATCATATAGCTATTAATACCCAATATGGCTACTAATACTCAATATTTCTTCAGTTTCTTTAGATATAGGGTCTTGCTCTGTCATGCAGGCTGGAGTATATAACTCACGGCAGCCTCAAACTCCTGGGCTCAAGGGATCCCACTGCCTCAGCCTTCCAAGTACACTTTAATCTCTAATTGCTCTTGATATATTTAGCTGGCAGAAATCATTGAAGTATCTTCCCTCCACAATGGCGCCATGTTACCTGTATATATTTGGGAAACTGTGTGGACACATAAACATCCATTTCTTGATCCTCTCCCTTGGGAACAGCAAGCATGCTTTGAGTTTCCATATAAAAATGTTCTTGACCTCCCATATGTATTTCACCTGTTATAGGAAAATACATAAAGTCGAGAGAGCAGTCAGAAAGAATGGTAGTGTCCCCCAGCTGTTACCCTATTATGTAGACATTCCATTCATAGTGCTTCTGTTAGGGTGGCTGCATAGTGAAGAGAAACAAACAACAATGTCTATTTATTTATTTATTATTTTTTTGGGTTCAAGTCTCACTTTGTTGCCCAGGCTGGAGTGCAGTGGCACACTCACGGCCACCCCAGCATTGACTTGCTGGGCTCCGGCAACCCTTCCGCCTCATCCTTCCAAGTAACCAGAGCTACAGGTGCGTGCTACCATGCCCGGCTAATTTTTGATTTATTGTAGAGATGAGGTCTTGCCTGGGCTGGTCTCAAACCTGCGGGCTCAGGCAGTCCACTCACCTTAGCCTCCTAAAGTGCTGGGATTACAGGCTGAGCCACCGAGCCTGACCACAACAACGTATATTAACTTTCAGTATACTTGCAGATCTGAAGTAGAGTTCTGTAGGGGGATCTGTTGTGTCTGCCAATAGCCTAGGTCATAGAGTACTAGGGAAAGGTGTGTGACTTTCTAGAGTCAAAACACTATGGTAGGAGACTTCCCGTTCCAGGACAAGATGGAGTAGATAGATGTCTCCCTGTTCCTCCTGCTAAGTACAGCTAACAACCCTGAACATTATATACAGAACAAATAAAAGAAGACTCAAAGGTGGAGAGAAGGAGGCAGACCAGCTAGAGACTTCAGAACCCATGGAAAACACAGCAGTAAATTCAGTGGGTTTTGTTGTTACTATTGTTGGAGTTTGCCTTGTATATCTCAACCTCAGGTCTGGAGAAGCTAGCAACATAAAAACACCAACAGGCAAAGATATAAAAAAAATTTCACAAGAAAAGCCTACTCCCTCTATCCAAAGGATGAGAAAAGGAGAATCCCAGGAAGACAAAATACTTTAAGACAACGAGCATTCTAATCTAGGCAATCACCACAGAAAAAACTGCAGCCCATCCCTATCCTATAGATTATACTCAACCCTACAGGTTGAGTAAGAAACCTACAGTTCCATTCTCATCAGGCTGAATATATGGTGTTTCAACCCCTGTGCTGAGGTGGTATCAGTGGACAGCACATGGGAAACCTGGACTTCCAACTTCCACCTGGCAGGAACAAGGTACCACCCCCTTGTCCCTCTCAGCAAAGGGTTAGAGTAGTCTAGTGATACAGAAGATTCTAGTAAAATAGAAGATTTAAATGAGATCCAGAGTCTCTAACATAATAGCCAAAATGTCCAGGATACAATAACATATCACTCATCATACAAAGAACCAGGAAAATCCCAATGTCAACAAGGAAAGACAATCAAGAAATGCCAACGCTGAGATGACACAGATGCTGGAATTATGTGATATGGATTTTAAAACCACCTTCATAAAAATCCTTCAGCCAAGAAATTCTTTAAACACTTGAGACAAATGAAAAACTAGAAAGTCTTAGCAGAGAAATATAAAGTACAAAAAAAACTACATGGAAATTTGAGAATTTAGAAATACAACTACCTAATTTAAAAGTTCAACACACGGGCTCGGCAACAAAACGGAGAGAACAGAGGAAATGATCAACAAGCAAGAACATAGAACAACAGAAATTGGCCAACCTGAACAACAGAAAAGTAAAAGAGTAGAAAAAATGAACAGCTTCAGGAAACTGTGTGGCTGTAATAAAAGATCTAACATGTGCAACACCGAAGTCAAGTATTTAAAGAAATTATGTCTGAATATTTCCCAAACATGGCAAAAGACACAAACCTACAAATCAAGAAGTTGAGTGATCCCAAATAGGATTAATCCATAGAAATGCATGCCAAGACACATCATGGTCAAAATGTAGAAAACTAAAGACAAATGCTATCTTGAAAGCAGCAAGAGAGAAACATGACCTCACCTATAGCGAAAAGAAAAACACTTTGAAAGACAGCAGATTTCTCATCAGAAACCATGGAGGCTGTAGGAAATGTACAAAATTTTTACAGTGCTCAAAGACCTGTCAACAGAATTCCATAAGCAGCGAAAATATCTTTAAAGAATGAAAGGGAACTCAAGACATTCTCAGATGAAGGAAAATTAACAGAGTGTGTTTTTGGCTGGGCTCGTTGGCTCAGCCTGTAATCCCGTGCTTTGGGAGACCGAGGTGAGTGAATTGCCTGAGCCCGCGGGTTCGAGACCTGCCTGGGCAACTAGGCGAGACCTCATCCCTACAATAAATCAAAAAGTAGCCGAGCGTGGTAGCGCGCTCCTGTAGTTCCAGCTACATGGAAGGCTGAGGCGGCAGGATCGCCGGAGCCCAGCAGGTGGAGCCTGCGGTGGCCGAGAGTGGCCACTGCACTCCAGTCTGGGTGACTGAGTGAGACTCCAACTAAAAAAAAAAAAAAGAGAGTGTGTTTTCAAGAGACCTACCCTAAAATAATAGCTGAGAAAAGTAGACAGGAAATGAGTTTTTTAAAAAATACATCTTAGAACATCAGAAAGAAGGAAAGGACAACAAAAGGAATAAAAATACAGATAAATACAATAGACCCGTTCCCTTTCCTCTTGTGTTTTCTAAATTTAGTGCTTGAAGCAAAATTATAACATTGCTTCACAAGATTCTCAATGTATGTAGAAGAAATTTAAGACAATTATCAATTATAAATAGGGAACAGTAAAGGAAGTAAGTTTTCTATACTTTACTTGAACTGGCAAAATGTTGATTTCAGACTATGAAACTATATATATATATTTATTATATAAATTTTATTACATATATTACCATCTAAAGCTACTACTAAAAAAATATATACAAGGGGTTATACTAAAAAACACTATAGATAAACCAAAATGAAATTCTAAAAAATGCTCAAGTAACCCACAAGAAGGCAGGATGAAAAAAATGAAAAGCAAAGGGAACAAACAGAATACAATTATGATCCACCATCCTATTAGGTTGTGGAAGGTGGAACTTTTAAAAATTAAAAATGCACCCAATAATAGTGATTTGTAAATTGTATGAGGGAGATTCCCAAGGAAATCTTTAGTATTAGAGTCTGGACTTGCTATGTTATCCAAAAATCTAAGTAAAGATAGGGCAGAGAATGACTAGATTCTGCTTCCCTTACAGCTCAGCTCTTAACTTCAGTTTCAGCTTTTATCAAAGTCTACCTCAAATTGATGGCTTGCAGTATTACTGATTCTGCCCAGCCACTCAGAATTTATTTTAAGTGTTCACTATTAAAAATACAGAACTGAATATATGTGTGTGTGTGTGTGTGTGTGTGTGTGTGTGTGTGTATGATAGAGCTGTCCCTGCTTAAACCTATAAAGTAGGCAAAGTTTTAGAACTCTGTAGCACTGCCCACTCTTACAGCATATAACTATGGTACCCTCTCTTCACCCTAAGGTGTTGCTCTCAACTCTCTAGGTTGGAAACCAATTTAAACAACTAATCCCTGAGATAACATTTTATCCCACTACAGGTTCAGGAGGGATTCCTTCAGGCATATTTACATTTTAATAAGAGACCCTTAAATCTTCAAATCTTCTAAGATATGAAGGTGTCTATCTGTACCATGCCCAAAGGGACAGGTTGTAGGAAAAATAATCTGTTTCTGGGCTCTCTAGTTCTCTTGCAAATCCTGCCATACAGATTGTCATCTGTGTTTGTTGGTATAAAGCCCATCCCAGCTAAAAGAATTTTAAAGAGAAAAAGGAGGCATAGGATGATGCAGAGGAAAGAATGCTAACTTCAGAATTGGGAAACTCAGATTTGATCCTAGTCAATCATGTTGCCTTTCTGGACTCAGCTGGTTAATTTGTAAGCAGCCATCTTTAACACTCTTCCTGAGCTGTGACACTAGGATTGGGTAGGGCTGAAATAGATCTTTACAGTGGGTGGAAACAAGCCATAACACCACTCCCTGCAAGAACGCAATCTAACGTGATGCAATGCTCCACATATTTTATAAATTTTTTTTTCTTGGAACACCTATGTTTTAAGGGATAGATAAGTGTTGTTATGTGACAGTGTTATGATGATTACTTCCAGTTACCACTGGCAGTCAAAAATGAGGTAAGCTAAAAATTCTTAATCCAAATGACAATAGCAGAGAAAGAAAAACAACAACAAAACAGATTCAAACTAGTGAGCCAAGAGGATGAAAACTGAAAAGTAGTGTAAATATCCTTTTATAGATTCCTGTATCATTTGTATAATTACCAATAGGGTATGGAGCAATAGCAAGTGAGAATTCAAGTAAGAGACAGGCTGGACCAATCACCTAACTGAATGGAATAATTAAATAAGATGCCAAGGAAAGTGACAGTAATGGAATTCTCACACAAAAACTACGGCAAGAACCTATCATGATGAAGGAACCTCCCCCAAATATTGATATTTCCAAGGTATCCACACCTTGAATCCCCTAGGCCAGAAATGCACCCTCCTTCCCTCTTCACTCCAATAAATCAAACTCACCCAGCATATGTCACATTTTATGAATCCTAAGAACCATTTGGAAAACTTGTTAAAACAGATTTCTGGTCTACCTTAGATCCTTTAGAATTCTAAAAAGGGGGCAGGGGGAGCATAGGGTGACCCAGGTTTCATAAACATTCTCAGTGGCTCTTATAATGAGGAAATCTCAGAAACACTGGATTTGATAAATGAATATCTGCCAATGTGTTGGCTCACTAATAGACGACCTTTCTAGAGAATTAGAGAACAACAACAAAGTTATCTAAACCTAGTAATTGTTGCTCACGTTATTGATCTCTTACAATGTGCCAAGTACATATGTCTTAACGTCATCATAACACACCTTGAGACTGTTTGTATTTTACCTACATAATTGTAAAACAAGGAGACTGAGCCCTGAGAAATGCCCTGCCAAGGTCCCACAGCTAATAAGACAGGATGCCAAGGAAGGCTGGCTGGTGATAGTACAAGGTGTCTTCCCTACAGCTTCCAGATGACATTCTCCAGTCAGACCTGGCCAGCCTCAGGTTTAACACAGCTATGGAGTTCAGAGACATTATAGGCTTTGAACTCAAGGGGTTAGGCTGATGGGTTATAAAGCACACAGCTCCGGCCCTGCTTGGGACTCTTCCTGTGCTTGGGATCAGGGCTAGAGAGAAAAATTAAGATGAGAGTTTTTAACATGCACCAATATCCTGGAAATTCACTCAACAGACAATGCCAAAAGGCTCCTCCTCTGCTCTGAGATGTGACACAGGCTGACCACGTCCACTCAGCTATGGGTAGGTAAATCAGAGATCTGGTGAGGCAGGCATGAAGGATGGTTTTCACAGCATGGATGATGGCAGGGCACAGCGGGGACAGCGTGGGCTACTTAAGACCTGTAATAGATATTTCTTAAAAGATTTGGCCTGGCATGGTGGCTTGTGATTGTAATCTCAGCACTCTGGGAGGCTGAGACAGAAAGATTACTTGAGCCCAGGAGTTCAAGACTACTCTAGGCAACATAGCAAGAACTCGTCTCTACAAAAAAATTAAAAAACTAGCCAGGCATGTTGGTGTACACCTGTAGTCCCAGCTATTCAGGATGGCGGAAGGATTGCCTGAGTCCAGGAAATTGAGGCTGCAGTAAGCCATGACTGTGCCACTGCACTCCAGCCTGGGTGACAGAGTGAGACTTCAACTCTAAATAAATAAATAAATAAATACAATAAAACATATTATTGAGACAATTGGCAAAAGCTGAATAAGGTCTATAAACTAAATAATAACATTTTGTCACTGATAATGTTCTGATTTTGATAACTGCATGTTGATGCAAGAAAATATCCAACTGCCCTTAGGACCAAAACACTGACTATTTAGGGGTAAACAGATATCATATTTGCAATTTACTCTCAAGTGGCTCAGAAAAAAATATGTGTAGAAAATATACATAGAGAGAAAATATATAATATATTTATGTACAGAGAAAGAGACAGTGAGAGAATGATAAAAGAAGTATAGGAAAATATTGCACTTTTCCCTTTGCTTTGGGAATTGGAGAATCTGGATGAAGGATAATTGGGAGTTTCTTTAATGTGTCTGCAACTTTTATGTAAGTTTAAAATTATTTCAGGGTTCATTGTGGAGACTCATACCTGTATTCCCAGCACTTTGGGAAGCTGAGGTGGGAGGATTGCTTGAGCCCAGGAGTTTGAGGCCAGTCTGGGCAATATAGCGAGACCTGGTCTCCACAAAAAAATCAAAAAATTAGCCAGGCATGGTGGTTTGCACCTGCAGTCTTAGCTACTCAGGAGGCTGAGGCGGAAGGATCGCCTGAGTCCAGGAGATTGAGGCTGTGGTTATGGTGCCACTGCACTCCAGCCTGGGCAACAGAGTGTGAGCCTGACTCAAAATAATAATATTAACAATAATAATAAAATAAAACAAAATTATTTCAAAATAAAAAGTTAAGAAACTACTGGAAAATTATAGTTAGTGATTTTCTAAGAGGCATATTTAATTTTGACTCATACACATAAGGGAAAGACATCTGGGAGAAGAGGAAGGAAGGAGAAGGGGGAGTGGAGAAGGAGAGAGAGAAGGGATGAAAGAGAAAGAAACACGAATGGGAAAGCCTAAAAAAGGCTATCAAGTCAACGGCCAACTCTGTCACTTAGCTGCAGTATGACCTTGGTCATGCTCCGTTAACACTCTGTGCCTCATTTTCCCTGCCTGTAAGACGGGGATAATAATACCCCCTTGCAGGTGGATTGTGAACAGGAAAGGATATGACATCTTTAACACCGGGGCCTTGACAAAGGCAAGGGTCGGCCGAGGGCAGGGGTCCCATCTCCTGAGGGCGGGGTCTCGCCTCTCAAAGGCGAGTCTCATCTCCCGAGGGCAGGGTCTCCCCTGCCGAGGGCGGAGTCTCACCTGCTGGGGGCGGGGTCTCTTCTCCCGAGGGCGGGTCTCTTCTCCCACGGCTGGGGTTTCGCCTGCGGGGGGCGGAGTCTCACCTCCCATGGGCGGGGTCTCACTCATTGGGGGCGGGGCCTCGCCTCCGGGTCCCCGCTCGCCCACCGGCTCTCCTCCCACCCAGAGAGAGGGGAACGCATCTGCGAGCCACGTGCCTGTCGCAGGAGCAGCCCCGCCCAGGCTGCCGGAGACTTCTAGAAGGCCAGGAAACCTCAGCCCGGACGCGCTTGGAGGCTCCAGGGCTGCCTCCCGGTCCCGGTTTCTTTACCTTCAAGAATCTGATCAACGCCCTGAAATGCCTCGTCGACGTTCCCACACTCCAGGCTCCTCTCCGGCTTGAAGAAGGAGTTGTGCTGGATCGCCTCCTAGGGGACAGAGCAGGTGGAGGCCGGGCGAGGACCTCAGGAGGCCGGATCCCAGGACCCCGCCCGGGACTCTGGGACGACCCTGCTTCTCGGCTCGTTGACCGTCCCGGCCGCCAGGGGACCACGCGGGACTGAGCCTGCGCCGCAGACCGGGCCGTGGGAATGGCTGGCGCCGATGTCGTTTGGAAGCCACTCGGAGCCGGAGTCTCCCGTTACAGTCGCCAAAGGCGTTTTCACGGACACCCCACCGGCCCTGCTCTTCTGGCCCCGGAGTCGGCGCCGCCATCGACCTTGTTACCTCGATGGTCAGGATCAGCGGCTTCAGGTCTTGGTAGGCAATCTTCACCCGCGAGGCGGCTCGCCTTGCCTGGACCTCAGTCTCTGCGACCACAGCGCAGACCAGCTGACCCACACAGGACACCTAGACGCGGGAAGGCCTTGTCACCGAGGAGGGCAGGAGGCGGGGCCTTCTCTTGCATTCACGTTCTTCCTACGCCCTGGCACAGGGCTAGACACACACAACTGCCACCCCTCACATCTACCCTTGACTGTAAGGTCAGCTGGCCTGCTGACCCCAGGTACCAGGGAACGTCAGATCCTTGTGCTGCGTCCTTGGCAGCGATGACCGCAGGGGGCGGGAGTGACGCCGTCTCGGGGACAGCAGACACAGGCTCCAGGCCAAAGAGGCCCAGGTGGCCAGCAAGAGCCAGTCCTGTGGCTTCACCTGTGACTGTCACACCACACATGGCATCGTTCTGGGAGGGGCAGCTCCTGCCTCCATGGACAAGGAGGACCAGGAACTCACAGCTCACCTGAACCCGAGAGAGAAAGGTGACCTGGGAAGATGTGAGAACACAGCACTGCTGGTGGGCCCAGTTCTGCCCATGAAACGGTTTCTTTTCATGGAGAATGGAGACAGAGACTTACTAGCCAAGATGTACCCAAGCAAAGAGCAGCCCCTTCCCTAGTGATGGTGGGGGGCCAGGATGGGGGGGGTGTTGGCAGTATCATTCACCCGCAGGTGGGGTTGTGGGCTAAAGAGGCCACACAGGGACCAGGGTGGAAAGTTAGATGGGGGGAGGGGAGCAGAACCAAGGCTCGAGAAAGGTGAGATAATCTGGACTGGAAGAAGCCAACACTGCCGCTGAGTTCTTTCCTCCACCTTATACTGTGATTCACAGCTCTAACTTAATCGTTCATTAAAGAAATCTGCTTTAGGCTATTTTGTCTTTTCCACAGTAAGCATATAATAGCTTTATCACCAGAAAAAAAAAGATTGCAAATGTTAAATCTAGCACACACACAAGCATGTTTGTTGAGTGGGGTGTGGGAAAGGAGGAGAGAGAAATGAACCAAAAATGGTCACGTGTTGAGAACTATCCGAGCTGGGCGGCGGGTCTGTGAGGTCGCTGAACTATTGTCACTGTTGACAATTTCTACAAGGAAAGGATTCGCAAAAGGCGTAAAGTGCTACACATGAATGTTCAAAAAGGAACTAAATCAGCAAAGGCAATCATGACAATGGCCCTGTCCTCTGCTCTCCACAGATGCCTGGTTTTTCCCCCTGGGACTGGCATGTAGATGTGGCCCCTGAGTCCCTCATGATCACACATGCACACCTAGAGAGCAGGTGTTGCACAGCCAGGATTGGCTTTGCTTGTCTAGTTAACATTTATGCAAATACCACAATTCTCATGGTCTCTGCCAGTGCTATACAGGCCCACCTTGGGGGAGCTTCAATCTTGAGTTCAAACTTTCTGCCACCAGGCTTTCATTTTTAGCAACTATATCTGCAAGGGAGAGCCAGAAATAGGGACTGTATCAAATTATGAAGCTCTTTTGGGTAGACTGAACTGGAAAGTCTCAGTTATGCAGAAAATCTGCTAACTGATGTCCTTGCTGCATTTCTGATAACTTGAGATACAGTAGCCAGAAGCTTACACCATTTGTAACTTTTGTGTGACAATAATGTAATCATGCCACCTCTACCCATTTTCCCTGCTTCATGGGAAGGCTTGTGTGGACTACACAGATGAATCAGACATGTGCCCTCACTTAAGGAATTATAGTAGGTAGGGGAAATACACAAAACATCAAAAACAAGCTTAATACAAAGTAGAGAAGGCACTAAAGGCCACTTTGTTTTCTCATGTAAACTTGCAGCTCCATCAGAACAGGAAGCCACATATCTTGTTCAGCTATGGTGATCAGACATAATAGTTGCTCACTTAAAAATGCCCACTGAATACATGGAAGTATGAATGAATGAGTCAAAAAAAGTTCAGCGAGGGAAGAACTTCTGGATTAAAGAATAAGGAAAGGCTTCATAGTGTTGATACCACTTGAACTCAGACTTGAACTTTGGACATACAGACTGGGGCAATAACAAGGAATTTTCAGGGAAGAGATTTGCAAATAAAAGTTATTTATCTTCATTTATTCATTCCTACTTGTTAGCAGCACACTGTCTTACTACTAGAAAATATAAAACACCAAAGTATCTTTTATGTAACTAGTCAACTTCTTTACTTATTTGGAAAATGAATATATTTGAATTCATTCAATATTAGATATCTAGTTTTGTAATAAGCATTCAAAGAACACTGGAATCTTTTATGATATGCCAAACTGGATACCATCTTTAAGAAAATACAAAGCACCATTAATGGAGGGAGTTGTTTTTCAAACAGAAAGCCAAATTGCAGTACCACATCTGTCGCCAGAATGTTCTCAGACTGGGTTAAAAGGCAGAAGGAGTTTACGCCACTAAGATGTTCCGCAGTCACGATGTCCAGCACGCCTTGCAGACTGAGAGCTTCAGAGAGATCCATTGACCTGGGGGTAATAGACAAGCAAAGATCCTCAGAGCAGCCTCATGGTCCAGGAATACGATTAAGTGAAAAATAGGACACCAGAGAGGTAAGACACGTCAGAGAACTGTCCATCAGTTCTCTGCCAAACAATTGGAGGAAAATTCCTGGGACAATAAAGTTATTTTATAGAGGGACAAATTGTAGCAAATGCTACATTTTGATCTCATCTCACCGCTGGTCTGCATATTGGATATTGCCAACAAATAGCTACCTTTTTCCTGCCATCAGTTTTCACTGACATGACTTAGTGAAAATGCAATCACTTCTGCCTATGGATGAGAACATCATCACTTACACGATCTTAGCGTGAGCCCTTGGACTGGTCACAAAAGTCAGGAAAAGCTCCTGGTCCACCACAGGCATGTCGTCACAGTAGATGGCCTCCCCTGTGGCATGCTTTGTACCAGACAGATGCATGATGGGGTGGCCAACCGGGTCCTGAGGCAGCTGCTTGGGGTCTACATTCTGTTTAATAAGTAACCAAGATATACTTTTTACACTGCTATAGAGAAAGTAGGAATAAGCATATTATGTGCATCTCCTTTAAGAAAATGGATATATAATTTACACCCAGACCAGAGAAAAACAGTCACTATTTAATAATAACACCAGGACAAGCCGGTGTGGTGGTTCATACCTGTAATCCTAGCACTTTGGGAGGCTGCAGTGGGAGGACTACTTGAGCCCAGGAGTTGGAGACCAGCCTGGGCAATATAGTGAGACCTCATCTCTACAAATAAAGTTTAAAAAACTTGCCAGGCATGATGATGCATGCCTGTAGGCCCAGCTACTTAGGAGGCTGAGGTGGGAGGATTGTCTGAGCCCAGAAGGTCAAGGCTACCGTGAGCCATGATCATGCCACTGTACTCCAGCCTGGGAGACAGAGTAAGACCCCCAACTCAAATAATAATAGGCCAGGCTCAGTGGCCCAGCCTGTAATCCCAGCACTTTGTGAGGCCGAGGTGAGTGGATCACCTGAGCCCGCGGGTTTGAAACCAGCCCAGGGAACTTGGCGAGACCTCATCTCTACAATAAATCAAAAATTAGCCGATGTGGTAGCACACGCCTATAGTTCCAGCTACTTGGAAGGCTGAGGCAGAAGGATGGCTGGAGCCCAGCAAGTCAGTGCTGGGGTGGCTGTGAGTATGCCACTGTACTCCAATCTGGGCGATGGAGTAAGACTCCAACTAAAAATAATAATAATAATAACAGCAACAACAACAACAACACCAGGGCAATAAAACTATTGCAATAATTCAAACAGACAAACTTATGTGTAGAGCCATAATGTTGTTTCAGTGTTTTTTTTTTCATTTTTGAATATAGGCCCCGAACATCTCTAATGGAAATTCCATTCATGCAAATAAACACATTTAAATCTTTCTTCCTGATAATATGTATTTATGTCCTCTTGCTAATGCTCAGGTGCTTTTTGAAATTTTATTATTAAAATTATTTAACTGTATGTAAGCATGGCACATAAAATATTTTGCAGAAGAGTATGATAGTCTCGTGACTATGTTTGTAGACAATATGGAGGGTATGACTTCAACCAGAATAGCCTTTTTTTTTCTATCTTGAGTGAGGAAGTCTAAGAAGTAAAATTTGACTCAACTTAGACCATCCTGGTAAAGAATGAGGTCAAAGGTACCTGCAATTTGAGTAGTGATTCTGTAATGCTGTGATGTTACTCTTTTTTTTTTTTTAGAGATGAAGTCTCGCTATGTTGCCCATGCTGGTCTCAAATTCCTAGGCTCAAGTAATCCTCCTGCTTCAGTCTCCCAAAGTGCTAGGACTACAGGCATGAGCCATCACTTTTTTTTAATGGCATGAGCCATTACTCTTTTCTTAGAGACCCTCGGAGTTAAGTGTCTGAATCCCGGTTCTGTAAGTACCTTACGTGTGTTTTATTAGCCAAAGTGGAAACTCATCAACATCATGTGGTGTTTCCAATATGAGAGTCGTTGGCTTTCCCAGCTGGGTGGGGATTGTGGGAAGAACTGGAGGGAACAAGAAAGAAGGAGGGCGGGCAAGAGACTTGATTCAAATGAGCTTGGTGGCAGGGTAAAGCCTGGGGCTGAGGAGCCTGGGAGGGCGTTCCTGTGCACACCTCTCTGTCAGTCTTGTACCGGGTGCGGGGCTGAGGCCAGACTCCCAGAAGCTTTCTCTGGAAGATGTGGGGTGAGGGGCACACAGTCAGGTCAGCCAGGGTGAGGGCTAGGAAAAAGCTGGGGCTGTCTCCCCACCTGAAGCCTACACTGCAGGCCATGGGGCAGGAAGGGAAACTTCCTTTAAATGAGTTTTCCAGTGTCAGGCTACATCATATGGCAGGGGGGAAGAGAGAATAAGTCGCCAACAGAACACAGTGCTGGCCAAAAACCCTTACTGAGGCCAGGAATGGAGGGAGGCTCACACCTGTAATCCCAGTGTTTTGGGAGACCAAGATGTGATGATCACTTAAAGCCAGGAGTTCAAGACCAGCCTGGGCAATATAGCGAGACCTCGCCTCTACAAAAAAGTTTAAAAACAGCTGGGCATGGTGGCATGAACTTGTAGTCCCAGCTACTTAGGAGGCTGAGGTGGGAGGATCACTTGAGCCCAGGAGTTGAAGGCTGCAGTGAGCTATGTTTGTGCCACTGCACTGAGCAACAGAGTAAGATCCTTTCTCTAAAAAATAAAAATAAAAAACCTTTTACTGCGAAGAGGAAAAAGAAGCCCCTAGGTGCTGACTTACTTTCAACTTAGTATCATTGATTACTAAGAGAGAGAAAAAAAAGGCGGAATACTTTTGCATTCAATGATCAGAATGTACAGTTTCAGAAAGCCTATTTGGTACATGTTAATAATGAAAGAGATACTTGAGTCTAAAATGGTATTTCATTTCACTCCTAGCTGCAGATCTTCCAGTTTCAAGGTGAGCCCGGGTCCAATGGAAGGGCTTGGGCTCTTGCTCTAGGAACTGAAGCAAAGTTGCCTGGGACCTCCCCCCATCAACAAGCACGTCTCCTTTGCATGCAGCTGTTTTGCTCTCTTTTCCTTTCTGAACACCTGGACTTCATTCAACAAATCCCATGAACGGAGGAGAGCCATGGGGAGCTTCACTAAAGGTTGCTGTGAAATGCCTTGTCCTCCAATGCCCTCTGCTGCTCATGAACCCAGGAAGTATGGTCCCCACTCTCCACCCACCTACCTGAGGGCCTCAGAAAAACAAACCCAGGGCTGAAGACGTGGACCAGAGATTCTCCAGGCCAGGAATATCGGGAGGGAGGGGCAGAGTGGTATGTGGAATTTGAGAACATGTTCAGCATCATTTTTGGTGATTTGGAAAATCAACAACAACAAAAAATCTATTGTTTCCATCATATAAATGACAAGAAGTAAAATGTCAACCAAAATGTGACCGATAACTATGCACAGAAAATAGAGTGATTTCTACACTTAACTTGGTAGAAGACGAGTAGAGTGTACTTATTCCTATTTCATACAAAATTCACTGTTTTATAGTTTTAAAAAACCTGATAAGCATTTACTGTTTTAATGTCCATATTTGTTTTACTTAAATGTAAATTTCAATCTTGAGTTACTATAATACAGTGCACCAAAAAAGGAGTATTGGCCGAGGGTTTTTTGTTTTGATTATCAAGAGAAATCATTCAGAACTTGGCCCAGGCACCATTCAAGAAAGGTAGCTATTAGGCCGTGAATGCAAAGGGAATAGGGAAAATGAGGGGAACTTTTGCTTATTGGGGTTCAGGCATGAGCAGGGATTTGAGGCAGCCCTACCCCCCAGCTCTGTTGACAGAGCTCACTACGCTGTCCTCAAGGCCAAGTGCTCCTGAATGTCTCTTCTGCTTCTCCCTGGAAGAGCTGAGATGGTGATGGGAAAAAAAAACAACACAATAAGGGGCCCACCAGGCATGACTTTTCACATGTTACAGATGGTAAGGACTGACTTTCTTCATAAACTTTTCCCCCAAAGTGCTGAGCTATGATGCCATTTGGGCTCCAAATTGTATCACACGGAGTGAAAAATTACCCACATCTTCTAAGAGGTTTTTTCTTATCCTGAAAAGGAAAATTCCAGGCAATTTATAAGCTCAGACACTCAGGAAAGACATCTGTAGGTATCTTTAGGGCTCTGGAGCTCGCTATGACATAACCCTTTTCATTGGAACAAATGAAACACATCATCGCATTGAGAAAAGTCTTCTGATACTGTGCTGTGTGAGGTCTGCCAAATGAGGGAAAATTCCAAAAAAAAAAAAAAAAAATTTGTCCTGTAGTCAAATATAAAATGTACTGTACTATTTTAGCTAAAGATATCACCCACCCCTTTTTTTTTTTTGCATTGGGGTCTCATTCTATTGCCCAGGCTGGAGTGCATTGGTGCAATCATGGCTCACTGCAGCCCCAAGCTTCTGTGCTCAGGTGATTCTACTCCCTCAGTCTCCCAAGTAGCTGGGACTACAAGCATATGCTACCATGTTTGGCTAATTTTTTTTTTGGTAGAGATAAGATCTCACTATGCTGCCCAGGCTGGTCTCGAACTCCTGGGCTCAAGTGATCCTTCTGCCTCAGCCTCTCAAAGTGCTGGGTTACAGGCATAAGTCATTATGTCCAGTTTTCAATTCTTTTTTTTTTTTTCAGTCAGTGGTGTAGATTCTTCATACAGATTAAAGAGACCATACTCAATTACTCATTTCTGCTTAGTATGTAGCTAAAGATTCTGTAAAAGAAAGAATGTTGTGTCTTCAAACTGGTGATTTTTTGTAGCTGTGTCAAAATGCTTTCAAAGCAAACAAACTGGTTTAGGAGAAAAATGCTTGTGATAAGTGTGGGTGTAGCTCCCACAATGTGGATGTTAGTATGTGAGAAAAGTCACAGGCAAACAAAAACAAAATTCCTCTGTGCAGGAGAACACTATGTCCAAAACCGGTTTTGCAATCAACAATAAATTTCTGTCCAACATCATCCGCCCTGTGAAGACTTTCAGTTTTATTTGGATGACTTAAATGCCTTAACTTGCTGTTATTGTCTCTTTCTGAGGTTTCTTCTGTTGTTGAAGTGATGTGAGAGTATTTAAGCCAAAGGTTTCAACCACCATATTTTACAGAACACCAGAGAAGACAGCAGGTGCTTTAAACTTTCCAAATGATTATTTTCAATGGAGTTTGGGGTATTTGAATTTTAAACACATTGAACTTAAAACCTCAAGGACTATACACCAACTTCAACATTCACTATGACATACTGTAAGCTTTTACAACTAAATCTAACAATAGTTTCAATGAACTCATGCTTTAAAAAGTCTTTTCATGTTCTTGACTTAATAAAACCCTCAAGGTCAAGTTTCTCAACGATAATTTCAAGGAAGAACATGACAATGTACCCTGTTTACCAAATAGGATTCTTCAGGCAATTTTATTATAGTGTTGTGGCAGAAAATTCCATTTGAGGATTATGAGAAATTCTATTCTAATAGTCAGTCTTTGTTAGGAGAACTTACAAGTAGTTCTTAGAACTTATGTTTGATTTAACTCTAAAATGAAACCCACAGAAAAGCCACTTGCAGAATAGGGGCAGAGGGATAAAAATCTCTTCACATTCAGACAAAGGCCCCAGTACAAAACCCTTAAGATCAAAATCAACATTCTTCTTTAAAATTACCACCACTAGATTTGTTTTTTGTCACAATCCTTCACTGATTTTGACATTCTAACTCCCACGAAAGGAGGCCGTGGGTTCACCAGAAGGGGAGCCAGGGCTTGTCAAGCTTAAGAAGGCACTAGAGCCCAGTCCCTGAATTTTTATAAACAAAAATCCCGCGAACCTGGTATGTGCATGTACTCCAGCGGTGTCTGGCATGGAGATCTTCTAAAGCACTCTCATCCTTGTCCGCCAGGCTGGGACAGTGATCTGGGTCCTGAAAAACAGAACCCTTGGAGAGATTTCCAATGGTTGAAGATGTGCTGAATGGTCTTGGAAGGGGTGGGGCGGGGAGTGATTCTCAGCAAGTGTCCCTTCTCTGAAGACTCGCACGTATTCAGTGCTTACCCTGTGAAGACCCCTGGAAGGACATGCCATTCCATGACTCAAGAACGTGCTCTGAAAGGGATGTACTATCTCCTACCCATCACGAATAGCCAAATGCATGTGGTCCACGATGGACTCCCATCTCCATGTTTGCTATAATTCTCTCACATGCTTTCCCAAATCACTTGAGGATTTATAAACTGATACGACAGGAAGAGAAAAGCTGAGTATATAAAAGGGAAAGGAAGAGAACATGGAAAACAGGGAAAAGTCAGAGGCAAAGCACATCGTGAATTAGCATAAATCTGCCTTGCTGGCTGGGGAGAAAGGGGACTGTGGGTTGCATCCTAGCCATCACCATGGGAGCCCTTCCAGGCCCAGGAAGAACACTCCTTAGGACAGTGGATCATTTGGGACATTTGGATCTCTACACAAGACTTTAGACAGTTTGCCTGATGATGATCTTTTATGATTTAAATAATTTTAATAGAAAATAAAGCCAACAAGACTAGGAGCAGTAGCTCATGCCTGTAATCCTGGGAGGCCAAGGCAGGGGAATCAGTCGAGCCCAGGAGTTTTAGACCAGCCTAGGTAACATAGTGAAAGCTCTACACAAAAAATAAAAAAATTAGTCAGGTATAGTAGTGCCTGCCTGTAGTCCCAGCTACTCAGGAAGCTGAGGCAGGAAGATTGCCTGAGCCCTGGAGGTCAAGGCTATGGTGAGCCATGATTGTGTCACTACACTCCAGCCTGGGCAATAGCGTGAGATCCGCCCCCCCCCCCAAAAAAGAAAAGTAAGCCGACAAAGGCAATTGTTTTTAAAGAGAGGAAGTAGAATAGAATGGAAGGTATAAGACTACAAGGCGAGAATTTTTAATTATACCACTTGATTCAGCAAGAAATTGTATTAGTATGCTATCAAATGAGGGGCCTACAATTGGATTTTTTTTTTTTACTTTTGATTACCTGGTGCCAACATGCCACTTATATATGATTTTAATCTTCCATTCTCAAACATTCTATACAAACCTTTCTAGATCTTAGTTATTCTCATCTACAATAGAGATACCCTCAAAAGCATGATAAAAGGGGACTTTTTGTCTCTTATCTGAAGTGATCCTACTAACGTCTACACCACAGGAAGACAGTTCTTGGCTTTGAATCCAGCTTGGTCAGCTGGTTGTATGTCGCAAGGGGTCAGTGAGACCAAGAGAGTTCCCTCTGGGTCTAGCAAATTCACTCAGAGCACTGGTTTTTGTCATGCCTTCCCTAGCAACAATTTTGTAGCTCCAATTGTTTACCATAAGGGAGACCAGGCAAAAGGGTGCCTGGGTCATTTCTACTGTAATTGTGACGACTATCAAGGAGTTCCTTGCAAGCACTTGGAGCCAGAGTAAGTAAGCTCTTTTCCTATCATGCCACATTCCACAACAGTCTTGTGCAGGGACTGTCACTGTCATCTTATGGGTGAGGGAAATGAGGCAGACCCTGGAGAAGAAAGCCAAACCCACGAAGGTGAACCTCAGTGTGAAGGCTCTAAAACTTCAAGAGGAAGAAATGCTTCACTGAGGGAGAAGACATACAAATCATTCGCCAGTTTTCTCAGCTTTAAAAAAATCTGTGCATGTTGCTACTGCTTTTATTAACTACCTGCCCCAGGTGTCTCCCGAAGCCGGCAGCTCCGTTGCTGCTGGCCAGACCTTCCCCAAGACTTGGAAGTCAATAAATACTCTTACTAGGGGGAATTTTACACAAAAGGGGCTTACCCGAGAAAGGGGGCTGAGCTGCTCTATGCATTTGTCTGCACCGCGTCCTCTCACAAAAGTCATCCCTGTAGCCCCTAGGAGTGGGAGTGTGCTCTCATGAGTCCTCCTGACACCCACGAGGAAGGGCATTTCCCACAGCAGATCAGCCTGACAGTGTGCTAACGGAGCCTGACTTGCTAAATTTGATTCCCCTGTGAGCCACGCTGCAGAGACTAGCTCCAGTGTGTCCTAACAGACTAACTACTTGCTGGGACCAGTTTTCTAAACATGATCTAGAAAAGCAACAGGTCAGAAACAACGTCACTGAGTGGTGTTCAATGGAATCCCACACTACTCCGTACCCTTCCTGCAATTCTCCAGACTCACATGTATCCACAGATAGGCTGCTGGCTTCCTAGCAGGGCCACATGTTTCTAACTGGAATGTCTTTTCTATTCTAGAGCTGTTCGGTGGGGGAGTGGTCTGTATTTTGGGTGTCACTGTCACCCCCAGTTCCACTTACCATCCTCTTCAGAATCTGTGACACCTCCAGGTAGAACTTGAAGAAGAAGCTGATGATGAGAGTCCTCTTGAATGCCACTTTCCCACCCGGAGCAGAGCCTGGGAGGGAGACTTCGTCCAGGACCAGCCTGCATGCTGTATCCAGCATCTCTTCATCCCAGTGCCTGCAGAGTCCAAAGAGAAGACTCCTAGCCTGATGGGACTCGTGACCTCTCAGCTTCAGCTAATGTGGAAGACAAGCAGCTACACTCTAATACAGCAAACACAAGTACAAGGTCCAGAGACAGGCAACCCGAGCTCCAGTCAGCCCACCAGTCCCAAGGTGTCTGGCCCGGGTCTCACCATGACCTCATCTATAAAAGGGGAATAAGAGTAGAACCCGCCTCATGGAGTGATCTTGAGAAATAAGTGCCAACCTGTATAAAATCCTTAGCACAAGAGTAACTAACCCTTATGTCAATAGGACACACTACATGCCAGGTTCTGCTTTAAGCACTTCATATGTATTCATTCATTTCATCCTCTTGAGGCTAAAGCAACTCCATCTTGGATGTTGATCTGCCATGTTGACTCCTGATGAAGCCCATTTCTGGGAAGGCCTCTAAGATTTCCAGTTCATCTATTGTTCCTTGTGTAAGAACAGATACTGACCATCAATCCTGCCTTTTGGTCAAACAACCTTGATGTTATTATCCTTCAGCTGTCCCATATGTCCCTTCTGAATCACCCCTTCTCTGTGGTATATAAGCCCTGGTTTGGGAGGTGATGGCATGGGGATCCAACTTCTTGTCTCACTGCTGCCCAAGACACAGACATGCCTTCTGTTCGTAAGTCCCTATTATATGTTTCTTACTAAGAAACTGAATAAGTCAGCCTCTTTCTTCAGCCTCTCAGATTCCTTGGCCTTTAAAGGCAGGAACACATAGACCTCTCCACCATGAAACACCTCTCAACTGTCCTAGAAAGTAGATATGATCATCTGTCTTTGATAGATAGGGAAACTAAGGCACTGAAGGTTAAGTAAGCTAACTGAGATCACACAGTTAGTAGGGGTACAACCAAGACTTGGACCAGGCTGTCTGGCTCCTTCAAGTCTTAAAGGTTTTATCTACTTTTAACCACCATTCTCTGTTACTTCTCCTGAAGTAGCAGCTGTTACTTAGTACATTCTCAAGAGATATTAGCTATTAGCATTACCTACAGAAATTGGAAGTCAGATGAGCAAATGCATCCACAATTTACTATAAAACACACTCACATAATCTATTTGTCATTATGGTAAATTATTCTTCCACAATAAAGAATGCATATTTGTACTATTGGGAGATGGGCACACTCCCCACACCCCCCACAACACACACACAGGCTATGTGATGTCCACTTCAGAATTCACTAAAATCAAGGCATATGGAAATAATCCTAAAATTTTATTGGAATTTCCTGTCCTTAAATAGAAAGGTCCTAAGCAATTTTCTTCTTGTAATGACATCTCAGCATGAAAAGGGACGTGCCATTGCCTGGAGTCTGCAGAGCTGATACCTTACCTCCCGATGAGTTTCTGGCAGGAATTCTTGGCACAAATGGTGGTTGGACCAACACCTCCATATGAGATGGATAGCTCTTTAATGATGCCGTCCCTGCCTCCAAAGAAGACCCTCATTCCTGCGTTGACTATCGCTAGTGCATTCTGCTGCCGCTGGGCCTGACGGAAGGCTGACACAAACTCCCACTGAAAGAAAAAGGTAAGTGGCACATGTAGAAACATGCTGAGTGACAGCGATGCACTAGGCAGTTCGTGTATGTTGCCTCATTTGGCCCTTAAAATTCATATGATGAAGTCCTAATCCCCAGTACTTGAGAAAGTGACCATATCTGGACATAGAGGCTTTAAGGAGGTCATTAGGGTGGGCCCTAATCCAAAATGGTTGCTGTCCACATAAAGAGAGGAAATTGGACAGAGACAGACAAAGAGGGATGACCATTTGAGGGGAGAAGATGGCCATCTACAAGCCAAGGTCAGAGGCCTCTGAAGAAACCAAGCCTGCCGACATCCCTGGATGTTAGCCTTCTAGCCTCCAGAATGTCGAGAAAACATATCTCTGTTGTTGAAGCCACTCAGTGTGTGGTTCTTTGTGATGACAGCCCTAGCAAACTGATACATCTCTTAGACAGATTTGACTATTTCCATTCTACAGATGAGGAAGCTAAAGCTAGAAACGGTTCAGCGACCAGCCCAGATCTTGAAATCAGAATTCAAACCTGAGGCCACCTGACTCCAAGGCTCTTGGTTTTTTCCCACTAAGTTCTACTGCAAATGTATTTTTTAAGCCTCCTTCAAACCCTAAGATATAGGTAGGGGTATGTTTTTCATGTCTTATTTATAGAAAAAGCCTCGTGGGACAAATAATTTTTAGAAAATCTTTTAGAAAGTAACTTTAGAGTTTCTGGTAGGCAGTGTGGGGGGTACAGGAAGAGAAAGAGAAAGAATGGCAGTGATCAAGGTCTCCTGAGTCCAGGAGTGATGGGGGCGGGGGGAGCAGTTCCCAACACAAGTAAAGGGGAACTAGTCACCAGTCCTCCTACAGGGACCTCACGCCACTTCCTGAAGTTGAACCTTTAACTCCCCTGTTGACACTCAATCATTTTTTCTTTTCCTCCCTCCCTCCCTCCCTCCCTCCCTCCCTCCCTCCCTCCCTCCCTCCTTCCTTCCTTCCTTCCTGTTAGCATCTTACTCGATTGTCCAGGCTGATGTGCAGTAGCACAATCATGGCTAGCCACAGCCTCAACCTCCTGGGCTGAAGAAATCCTTCTGCT